>CM042330.1:30093512-30378512 GCA_023566125.1 Zingel zingel
GAAAACTGAGTAAAACTAGACATGACAGAAAACCAGACTCAAAATAAAACCGGAAACAGAACATAAAACAAGACAAGACCAAAAAACACAAAATCCCAAGGAGACAAGACATGACAGAAAACAGGCTACAAATAGACAGGAAAACAGACTACAATACCATAACAAGGCCCCCCCCGCGGGACAGATCCCAGATGTCCAAAAAAAAAAACAAAAAAAAAAAACACAGAAACAACCCAAGGAGGGCGGAGGGGGCCCGGAGGAGGGGCGACCCAAAAGGTCAAAATAAATCTACCCGAGGGGCGAGGGAAGGCACAAGAGTCAGTGGGGAGATGAGTCGCTCCGGAACTGGGGACAGAGGGCTCTGGGGCACAGGAAACAGAGCACTGGGAAGCAGAGAGGGCAAAGAGGCCTGGGGGGAAACAGAGGCTCCGGGAAAGAGAACAGAGAGGCCTTGGCAAAAGGGGACTGAGAGGGGCCACTCGGGACAGGGAACAGAGAGACCCCGGGACAGAGAGCAGCAGCGAAGGCAGAATCCTTCAGGCGGCCGGCAGCGAAGGCAGAACCCTTTAGGCGGCCGGGCAGGACGGTGAGGGCTCTTGGGCGGCCGTCGGCGAATGCCCTCTGAAGGCCGGCGGCGAAACCCCTCTGAAGGCCGGCGGCAAAGGAGATATTCTTCAGGCGGCCGGCGGCGAAGGCAGAACCCTTCAGGCCGCCAAAACATGCCCTTGAGGACCTTCAGGAGGTCTAGCAGGACGTTGAGGACTCTGAGGCAGCCGTCGGCAAAGGCGAAACCCCTCTGGCAGCCGTCGGCGATGACGAAGCCCTTCTGAAGGCCGGCGGCGATGACGAAGCCCTTCTGAAGGCCGGGCAGACCGAGCAGGAGAAGGGGCAGCTTGGCTGAAGACAGGCGACGAGCCAGCTGGACTGAAGACAGGCGACGGGTCAGCTGGACTGAAGACAGGCGACGGGTCAGCTGGACTGAAGACAGGCGACGGGTCAGCTGGACTGGGGTCCGCCAAACAGGCAATGGGAACAGAGTTCGACAGGGGTGCTGACAGGGCAGGAGTAGGTATGACCGAAAATAAGGGCAAGGTCACTGGGGTGGTCTCAAGGGCGGTCTCAGGGGCGCCAGGGACCGGCATAGTCACTGGCTTGCCCGTAAGCAAACACTCTAGGAGAGCGGTCGACGCGGACCCTGGAAGAGCTGTCATAGGACTCTGGGCGGCTGCACGTCAGCGGCGGTTCTGGGCGGCTGCACGCCAGCCCAGGGTCAGGAGAGCTGCACGCCAGCCCGTGAACAGAAGGGTTGCACGTCAGCTCGTGAACAGAAGGGTTGCACGTCAGCTCGTGAACAGAAGGGTTGCACGTCAGCTCGTGAACAGAAGGGTTGCACGTCAGCTCGTGAACAGAAGGGTTGCACGTCAGCTCGTGAACAGAAGGGTTGCACGTCAGCTCGTGAACAGAAGGGTTGCACGTCAGCTCGTGAACAGAAGGGTTGCACGTCAGCTCGTGAACAGAAGGGTTGCACGTCAGCTCGTGAACAGAAGGGTTGCACGTCAGCTCGTGAACAGAAGGGTTGCACGTCAGCTCGTGAACAGAAGGGTTGCACGTCAGCTCGTGAACAGAAACACAGGTCAGCTCAGGAACACAGGTCATCTTGAGCTCAGGTACACAGGTCAGCTCAGGCTTGTGGCTGAAGAGTGGTTGAAGCGGGGCAAGGCGTCGGGAGCCATGTTGTTTTTTACCCCGTCTACAGCCTCCACGGTTACCAGGGAATATGGCTAGGCAAGTCCCTTCAAAGGTCTGCTTGTTCTTGAGGGTGCCCACAGAGCAGGTTGCCGTTGAGCTGGCTGAAAGGTGTTCAGGGGAGCTGCAAGAAGGCGAACTGGGCCCTTGTCCTCCAGCTTGAAGGCTGGCGGCTTTAGCCTCCTCCGTCTGTCTAGCACACCCAGCCATATACTGGAAGATGGTCAAAAAAGTCTCTGGCTCACCTCCAGGTGGAGCCCCGACAGGATTAGGCTGGGTAAAATGGACATGAAACCTGTAGCCAAACGGCACACAGGTGGATGGGCAGGAGTAGAAACAAATCTTTTGACCCAGTCAGGAATTGAGTCACTTAGCCAGGGTTTTTCCTGACACATATTACGAGCCAAAGACAAAATAGCCTCTTTCTGGTACTCACTGTCTGCCTCCTTCCACATAACCTTTAGCTCTATCAGGTCACAAATAAGCTCACAAAGTTCATCAGACAAGGGGTGTGTAGAATCCATGGTCCAGATAAGGCTAGAGCAGCAACAGTAGAAAAACAAAAACTGAGAACCCACCGGGATAAAAAGGAAGCCTCTCTGCTGGGTCCAAATGGTCAGATCATTCTGTTAAGTTGCAGGGAAGTTGAGGACCCAAAGGCAGAGAGCAGGCAGGAGAAAGTTTGAGGTGGAATATTTATTAGATAAGAAAAAACAAAGTACAAATAAACCAAGGGAGTCCTGAAAAACGGCAGGCAAAAACTAATCCAGAGTATAAAACAAAACAGGGAACCCAAAAAACTAAAGCAGAAAACAAACCAGAACTAGAGAACAAAGAAAATCCAGGGAGCAAAAAAAAGACACGAACAGTCACTGGGAGACACGACAGGCACGAGCAAACACAAAGACTTACGCAGACCACCACGACAGGACACAAAATGATCTGACACAGGGAATACAAAGACTAAATACACCAGGTAACGAGGAAACGAGAGGCAGGTGACACAAGGGCTGGGAAACAGGTGGAAAACATCAGGCAATCACAGGAGCGGGAAAACAGGGAGTAAAACTAGACATGACAAGACAGAAAACCAGACTCAAAATAAAAATAAAACAGGAAACAGAACATAAAACAAGACAAGACCAAAAAACACAAAATCCCAAGGAGACAAGACATGACAGAAAACAGGCTACAAAAAGACAGGAAAACAGACTACAATAAGACAAGACACCAAAACCATAACAAGTAGTGTATGAAGCAGAGGTTCTCAATTGTTTTTCCGCCAATGACCCCTTATTAGAATCAGAATCAGAAAAGGATTCATTGCCAAGTAAGTAACACTTACAATAAATTTGCCTTGGTGGATGGTGCATAAATAAACACAGAAACAAAATAAACAAATATGTACAATATAACTGTTTAACAATGAGAAAAAAGAGGCTGTATGGATGTGCAAATGTTGACGGATGTGCATAAGTTCAGGATATATACTGTAGAATGTGCAGAGGACAGGATGTAGGATCAGATTAAATGTCAGTGGGGGTCCGGGGCCTTGTTAATGAGGCTGACTGCAGAGGAGAAGAAACTGTTTTTATGGCGTGAGGTTTTGGTCCTGATGGACTGCAGCCTCCTGCCAGAGGGGAAGGGTTCAAACAGTTTGTGCCCAGGGTGAGAGGGATCCGCTACAATCTTTCCTGCCTGCCTCAACATCCTGGAGGAGAACAGATCCTGGAGAGACTGCAGATTGCAGCCAATCCCCTTCTCAGCAGAGTGGATGATACGCTGCACTCTGCCCTTGTCCTTAGCAGTGGCAGCAGCGTACCTGATGGAGCAGGTGAGGATGGACGTAATGATGGCAGTGTAGAAGTGCACCATCATAGTCTTTGACAGGTTGAACTTCTTCAGCTGCCGCAGGAAGTACATCCTCTGCTGATGTTCAGCTCCCACTTGAGGTCCTTGGAGATGACAGAGCCCAGGAAGCGGAAGGACTCCACAGTGTTGACATAGCTAAATGCTCTGAAGACAGAGCAGACATTCAGGTTGTTCTGACTGCACCAGGTCACCAGTTGGTCAATCTGTGGGGGCCACAGGAGGGGAGTTGAATGGCACCAACACTCCAGGAGCCAGCTAAGGTTAAGTCTCTGTGAAAGGACCCCACAGCTCCTGACATACCGCCTGGAAACCGAGCAGGACGCCCACCATAGAAGTGCTGGGTGTTCAATTCCTCTATGCTTGCCTCGGTGTCCCCATTTTTTAATTTTTTTTATTTAAGATTATTTTTTGGGGGCTTTTTCCCCTTTATTTCAGAGTTACAGTGGATAGAGAGGAAATATGGGAGAGAGATGGGGGATGACACCATAGCAAAGGGCCGCAGGTCGGATTCAAACCCTGGGCCTCAGCCTACATGAGGCATACGCTCTTACTGGGTAAGCTAGAGGACGCCGGTCGGTGCCCCCCCTGATGTCGAGATCGAGATGGCCCATGGTCTTGCTGGTCCACATAGTCAGGATCGTAGCCATATTTGTAGCTGATCTTCGACTTTCCCTCTGTGTTTCCTAATGTTTACATTTGAAAGCTTTAACCGGCCAGGCTAGCAGAGTCAGCAGGAAACTGGTGAGTTGATTTCCTGATCCTGATGAGGGACTTGTGAGATGGCTACAGAAATGGTCTTGCTAGCTGAAGCTCATCTTATCCACCGTTTCCTCAGTGTTTACTCTGATGTTTATATTTGAAAACTTGAGTCAGCTGGCTAGCTAGCCCAGGCTAGTCCAGTAGTAGCTAGTAGGGTTGGGAGGAGACTGGCAAGTTGATTTCCTGATTGTGCGCCTTCTAGAATAAGATGCAAGAGTAATGGGAATGAACTGCTTCTACACATATTTTTTATTATTAGTTTATGGGAGCATGCCTATGTTCCCACATTTCTAAGAATTAGTTTTTTCACTGAAAATTAGGCCCTATGTTACCACATTTCTAAGATTCCCTTCCAAAATTAGGCCCTATGTTTGCCTAACCCCTAACCCACCCTAACCCTTGAAGGGAAATGTAGGTACACAAGACCTAATTTAGAAAATGTCCTAGAAATATGGGAACATAGGGTTGTGGGAACATAGGGCTGACCCCCTGTTTTTAATGCATACATTGTAGGAACTGACCGGATCACATGACACTGAAATTGTATCAGTGAATCAGCTCCCTGGCACTTGGTCTAGCTGCTGCCGTTTTCTTCAAGTAGCAGCCAGTCAGCAGTGTGTTGTGACCCTGCGCTAGGGTTTGCATTGTCTGCAGAACTGGCGTAGGATCTCCTTCTGGCGAAGCCGTCTCAGCAGCAGGGAGTGAAACAGAGGTAGCACGGCCGTGCACTAGCCTGGGAACCAGACAAATCTGCTGAACTCATGTTTTATTGGCTCTGCCTCAGACAGATGATATGTGAGGCTACTAGCTAGTTGTTCTGGGTCTGGTCTGAATCTGTGAGATAACCCCACTCCATTAATTTGAATATAAGAACTGGAAATAAAAAGATAGGGACATTTTCTTTTGTTGTTTTTGTTGAGGGGTGGGGAGGGGGTTGTGGAAACTGTTTATTATATTATTGTTGTTGTTTATTATTGTTTCTAAATTAATGAAATCCATCTTTATTATACCTGTTAATGAGCTAATGATGCTAATTACACAAATTGCCCAGCATGCATCTTTTGAATTCCATGACAACAAAGTAGTGTCTGGGTGGAAAACCCCTTTTGAAACTAAGTACTTTGACAGAAAATAATATTTGGGTGGGAAAAATACTTTTAAAACTATAAGTAGGCTGCTTGGACAGAAGGTAGTATTTGGGTGAAAATAAACCTTTAAAACTATAATCATTTGGACAAAGGTAGTATAATAGTAGGTAGTATGATTCATATATATATATATATATATATATATATATATATATATATATATATATATATATATATATATATATATAGGAATCAACCAACGTTAGGGTCCTGGAAATGCAGTCTCCGCCGGTACTGCAGCGTGCGTGACGATACCACATGATGTCTACGTGATAACGTCACGGATCAGGAAGGGCAGTTTTTTGACGGCAGGACGAAGAATATCTGTGTTCATTTCAAACAGCCAAATAAGCAAGTATTATCGATACGTTCTTTCTTTTATAGGAAACGCTTTACTCTTGTTGACAATATGTTGTTGCTTCATTGGTAAAGAACACGCTTAAAGTTAGCTGTTTAGGATAACGTTAGCCAGTGTAGCTATCCTTAACAACTGAAAGCTGCCAAGTTAGCGCCAGTTAGCTAGAAAGCTAACAGCTGAGCATAATTGTGTAGTTACAGCTTCCCATAACTTGCGGCAATATACATACATAGCCACTTGAGCTAACTGGCTTAATATGTAACGTTAGATCACAAATGTGTATGCGAACCATGTTAACGATACGTTCCCATTGTGATTTAACACACATCACTAGTCTTACCGTTACATTTAATTGATTTCAATCATCTTAAATGATTGAAGCTAACTTGTTAGCGAGCTAACAGTTGTTATTCAGACCAAGTAATACAAGCTAATCTCTCCCGTCAATAAAACAATAAAATCCTCATTATTCCCGAGCTGTAAACGGGCCATGTGACACGTAGCAAGAGTGACACTACTTTACCATAACGTAAACACATTCATTTGTACCCCCCTCACCCCAGCATCAGCTGTGTTGATGCTCTTGTTACAATGGTCACTCTTGGGCCCACACGATCATTGTTGTTGTCTTGCCTATTTAAATCTTAAAGCAAACCTGACAGTTAAGGAACACCTTTGATGGCATCTAGCTTGTTAAACATGTTTTCCTTCTGTTTGTCTGCAGCCAAAGCTCTCCAACTAAGGCACTAGCACTCTCTGGCAAATATGTCATACGGCAAAGCAGAGAGCTACCGCCCCGTCCCCCGGGACTTCAACACCCTCATACAGACATGTAGCTCCAACATCCAGAAGATCACACAGAACAGTAAGTGCTTCACTGCTCTATCGGTAGTTCTTTTTGTTTCAATGTGAGGAAGAATGGCCACATTGTTACTGGCTCACTCACTCAAGGGTCATTCCATACCAATCCGTGTATCAATCATTATTTTCATATTCAACAGGGAACCCAAACCGGACAATTTGTTATTTCGTCATTCATTCATTCATGAATGGACTGTTTGACCTACATAACAAGACATTTGAAGATGTCATCTAGTACTCTGGAAAACTATTATTCACTCATTTTATAGACCAAAAGTTAAATCCATAAATACATTTAAAAAAACTCAATAAAAATGATCATCAGTGAGCTGTAATAATATTACATACATTCTGACTATGCATAGACCTAATCATTAGGATTAATATGTTATATATGCAGAGTTAGTCAGGCAAAGGTTGGCTTTTATACACATAAGATTAAAAACAACAACAATCTGACCACATATTGCCAATCTCTGTTATGTGAAGCTGCAGACCCTGCATGTCCTGCAGAAAAATGCCAATGTCAATACTGCATCAATTCATAAAAACACTTGCATTCATATCAATGATAACGACTGAGAAGTCCCATCTCAAGCTGGCTGCAAATAAATCTCTTCTTAAGGCAATGTTCAATGTAAGTGATGGGGGACAAAATCTATAGTCCTTGTTCTGGATCTTCCAAAGTGCTTGAGTACCAAATTCCTGCTTTGTCTTACTCAACAAGGAAGCCCCCTATGTGGAAGAACAAACCTGATTACTTTGACTCCTAATTTGTAATGTAATTCTATGTTGTCTACTGACATTCAAATGTTTAACAATGTTGGATAACAGAATGTTTACTGGTCTGTTTCAATCTGATGAGCAGGGGTGTACCAGTACACAGGAGTCACGAGGGCGTTCGTACCCCAGCAGTCACAGTTTGGTACAGCAGAAAAATAAAATAAATGCATAAGGATACGTTTCTTTCGTTTGTTTTGAGCAGACAGTACAAGTTTCAAACACAGACCAAATCCTCCCGCTGGGGACTGAGGCAACATTTTGCCCACCGTCAACTTTGGTAAACTATCTTCACTATAAAATACACAATTTTGTATTACACTTTACTGACTCTGAACAAACACTTTCCCAAAATGCAATAGGTCACAATGGGCTATAAAAAAGCATCTCTATTGCCATGACATTGAAAATACAAAATTAATAAATAAAAAATGTAACTTGTGCGTTGAAAAACTCAATTAGTTCCACCTTGGCTATATTCAAAGCACCCACACATTTATGTAATGCACTTGGGGGTGGGAAGAAAATGGATACTTAGATGCGTCGTGATTCTCTGCTGTTTTAAAAAATCTCCCCAAACATGATAAACTCGCTATCGTTTATAGATGGATCACTTCCTGACCTTGCCTCCGGTTAGCAGTCTGTTATTGGCTATTGGTCGTTCCAGTGCAGTTGGCTGCAACAAAGGCTCCACTGATGGACTCACGACCTACGTATTACATGTCATTCCGCCTTCTATAACTTTGTACAAATATATGTCTAAAGCCCTTCTCGTGTTAGCGAAGACACTGAAAAACTTCTGGCGACCCAAAATAATCAACAATTCAGTAACGCTGCAGGAAAAGATCCTCGGGGAAACACTGCACTTCAGTTTCATTTCTTATTTCTTCTTGCAATGCTGGGAAATGTGTTGGCAAATGTAACCTTCCAGTTGACACATTTCTTCCATTTATTACTAATAAAAAAGATAATGAAAGTAAATGTATACGTTTATTTTAAATATGGATCATTACAAATATCCTAGGTGTGTAAAAATGTTGATGCGTCCGGGAGACTGCCGGGTTGTTTTCTAGCTCAACAGTGTGACTGGCCTTCACCCATGTCAGCTTGTTGCTAACCTCGGCACTAGGCCTGCTATGCTATACGTTAAAGGCAAAATATGCCTCAAACCATTCTGAATGAAGTAATGTGTTGCTGCAGAGACGTCCCAGCCTACAAGTCCTATCCTACAGACTAAAGAAAACATCTTTGTTTGAGCCATGTTCATATGCACACGTGCACCGTTGGCCCGTACAGGTGTTGTTGCTTTACTGTGGTGTGTTGTGCCATTTGTATACCCAAATGAATTCTTCCATTCGTAGATTGAGTATTCTCAATGTGTTTTGTTCTCCCGACAGCTGCTCAGATCAAGAGCATGGTGAACCAGCTGGGGACCAGTCAGGACACCAGTGAACTCCAGGACCGTCTGTACGTATCCACCGTATCACCACTGACTCCCATAATGTTTCTTCTCTCGACACAAGCTCTCACTGTTGTCTAGTCATCTTGATCTGTTGTGGTTAGAAAAGTTGAACTTGCCTCAGAGCTACTAAACTGTCCAAAATGACATGTGCCTTCATGATTACTATATTAGGGATGGTTACTTTAAAATACACATCATGGTCATCCTGAAGGCATGTTAAAGCTCACTTAAATTACTAGGGGTGCAACGGTCACAAAACCTACGCTTCGGAACGGATCACGATTTTGCAAATGCTTTCAATTTATTACTTAAAGAACTGTCATAAAGCGCGTTTACGGAAGGCTTGTATCACGTGGACGCACCGATGGTGGTGTTGTCATTACTTATAATTCCTCATGGGGGCGGCAGAAACTACGCACTTTAGTCCAAACCACAATCTTTTTCCTTAATTTATTTGTCGTTTTGGTGCCTAAACATAACTATCGTCGCAGCATAACTCTCACTTTTTGTCACCTAAACTTAACCATAATGTCCGCCGAAATGACCGGCAGCTCGCGGTTTCCTGTACCCGGCTCAAAGCCCCCTATTCTCGGGTAACTAAACCACCAACTGCCGCTGATACGACGGAGCTCTGTAGCAGGCGTCACGGCTTTTTGAGTTTTTCCGCTCCTCCAGTAGCCATGACCGTCTCTATCAACTGATTTTAACATGCTCCGTTCAGATGAACAGAACATTGCGTTGCAAATTCATTTCACACTATTATTATAGTGTATAGTATAACTTTGCAATGAATCCAGAGTTCACAGTCATTCTGAATCGTGAGTGTTGCTCCTTATGGACCACGGTCCGTTACACCACTATAAATTACACATGTACTAGAATACTGTGCTGTCAAATGTGCTAGCAAGGTGTTCATTATCGTGCAGGATGATGGCTGATCAGATCGATCAAATAGCAGTCTTTTGTGATTCTGTTGGTGTTTTCACAGGCAGCAGATACAGCATTACACCAACCAACTGGCAAAAGAAACCAACAAGCACCTGAAAGAGTTGGGATCAATCCCTTTGCCCACATCGCCCTCAGAGCAAGTAAATATTGGTCTACATGTGTTGATTTTGTTAAAGACATCACTAGCATACAGTGATGAGTATGGTGGGAATTAAGGCCCTGACACACCGAGCAGACGGCGAAGAACTAGTGGCAAAGAAGCCAGACTGTGGCATCGCCTCAAGTCGCCTGTGTCTTGGACACACCACAAAGACTACCATGTAGGTTCTGTATTAATGTCAGTCTTACCCTATCGGCAGTCCCAGCATACTGCCTCTACTAATTCAGCAAAGGGCTGGTTACGGTGACCACATAATCATGGTTGTTACTGATTGATAGAAAGGCAAAAATGAAAATATTTTGGTGGTTTCCATCCCAGCTTCTCAAAGTCTGATTTAATTGATATGGTGAATTTGATTAGATTTTTGGCATGAAGAAATCTGAATTTGTATGTATTCTTCCTTGTCTTTCTAACTGGTGTCACACCATCTCTCTCCCTGTGCTGTGTGGTGTCCAGAGGCAGCAGAAGATCCAGAGGGACCGGCTGATGAATGATTTCTCATCAGCTCTCAACAACTTCCAAGCAATCCAGCGGCGTGCAGCGGAGAAAGAGAAGGAGTCGGTTGCCAGAGCGAGAGCTGGATCCCGCCTTTCAGTGAGTAGGAGTCAGTGCCTTCACACCAAATGGAGCACATAAAGAATTCACCTTCCCACATTAGTGAGACAGGAGTCATCAAACGTCAGATTCATGTGAATCATGTCTTGATAATCTGTTAACTTGACTTTGGCAATAGTGGATTTTTCCCTCTCCCTCAGACTGAAGACAGTTCTCGGGATGAAAAGCTTGTTTCCTTCGATAAGTAAGTGACTGTCATTCATTCTTTGCAAGGTGTATTACAGAACAGCAACGTTTTCCAGATGAATTTAATAAATCAAGACATTAGAAAAATAAATGCTTGTATGAATAAATACAGAAAGAAATGTAACCATACGGACTAATTCGGTAGCTCTATCACTTTGTCAATGGTGCACAGTAGTCAAAAGCATCTAATGCTCTTTAAGAAATAACCCTGCTGTATATTTAGTATTTTCTATTGTAGTTGGCATTCTCACAAATCACATTTGTGTCAGTGAAGTATTCCTTTTAGTTCTAAAACCAAATTACAGTCAACATAGAATCTGTTAACAATAGATGCATGTGTTTGACAGCCAACATTATGGAAGATATACAATGCCAAAATATGAACAAATCAAACAGATCTTTGATTGGACAGTTGATTGATGTGTTTTCATCTCAAAAAGAAGAAGCTCCCTTGCACCTCCTAATGAAAATAAAATGGCTACTTAGCATTTAATATTGCAGGTCTCTGCTGCTCTCTTCTGGACACCTCTGACACGCAATACCACGTTGTTTCTGTGTGGACGTTTGATTTTAATGTGGCATGGAACGTTCGTATCACAATGAAAACAATTCATTCAAGAGAAAAAGCTCAATAATTGTCCTTTTAAAGAAATAGAGACAGAGCACAACACGTCACACGCTGAAAACCACGCCCAGCGGAGGGGAAAACAATCAGCGCCACAATATGCTAACGAAGTGCCTGTAGCTAGCTAAAACATCAGATCTAAGCATGTCAAAGTGTTATTTTAGCACCCTTTGTCTACCAGAGATGATAAGTTAGCTAGTTAGTTAATAAGCTAATGTTAGCTTGCAACCTTAACTTACAGAAATATAATTAGCCTAAAACTGACATTTAGATATTTGTCTTGGTAACAAAATGATTGCGGCACACTAGAGTCCGGATCGGGCCGAATTTTTCTGTCCGAGCCCGGCCTGCGTCCGACAGAACCATGACCAAACCCAGCCCGAGCCTGATAGGCATTAAGAAATTTGTGTCCGAGCCCGATGCAGTTTAAGTCTCATTTTTTTTTCTCATACTAATGACACATGTACGTTTGTTTGTGTGGAAAGCTTTTATTAAGCAACTATAGGAAGGCATTCGGAAATGTCAACAGATGAGCACAAGCGCACATTAATAAGCTGTTTAATTTAAAATGTTCAACGTGCTAACCTTTCCTGATTGCTTCGTTTCCGACCGTGATCAGAAAACCAGGGGAGACTACCTCAAGGTCTGCTTCCTCTTTCTCTATCTGTCTTCTGCCCACTTTACACACGCACTGAGCTCTCTTAAAGGAGCTGTAGCACCATTTTACAACAAATGCCTTATCGCGCTGATGTGACCGAGCCCGAGCTGAACCCGACCATCATTTCTAAATATCTGTTCGAACCCGGCCCGGCCCGTCGGGTATCCATGTCTTACTGCACACGTAATGATGGGCACAATGTTAGCTTAGTGTCTCTCCAATCTCTCTGCCGATACCTCACGTCTGTTTTCACTTGTCTTCATAAAAGCTCAGTTTTTCTGTACGACAGCTTATAAATACTTCTGGGTTCTTTTCCCTGTTGGTAGTGCATCCTACCACACAACAGCTTTTAGGCATTTTTCTGTAGCCAGACCAATTTTTCTTCCTGCAGCCAGAGTCAATGGACTCCCCTTTCATGTCCTCATCTGTCCTGTGGAAATAAAGGCCTAAAATTGCCCCCCAAAAAAAATAAAAATAAAAAATGTTTTGTGCCAAAGAAAAAGAAAATCCTACTGACAATGTAGAATAAACAGCAGGAGGAAGGCCAGCTTCAGTTTCTAGACATGTTGAGTTTTCTGCTGTTACAGTTGAACATTATTCGAACTGGTGGCATGTTTTATTGTGTGTGTGTGTGTGTGTGTGTGTGTGTGTGTGTGTGTGTGTGTGTGTGTGTGTGTGTGTGTGTGTGTGTGTGTGTGTGTGTGTGTGTGTGTGTGTGTGTGTGTGTGTGTGTGTGTGTGTGTGTGTGTGTGTGTGTGTGTGTGTGTGTGTGTGTGTGTGTGTGTGTGTGTGTGTGTGTGTGTGTGTGTGTGTGTGTGTGTGTGTGTGTGTGTGTGTGTGTGTGTGTGTGTGTGTGTAGCCAGGAGGACTGGGGACAGATGAGCGCCCAGGCAGAGGAGGTGGCCATCACAGAGGAGGACCTGGAGCTCATCAAGGAGAGAGAAACCAACATCAGACAGCTGGAGGTCCGTACTCTAATACTCTCATTACAGAGCCTCAGCCCCCAGCACGGCTACTGGCCATGTTCTGGGAAGGAGCGCACACACACACGCCTGCCACAGCTCACTCTAACATTCCCTGTGTGTGTGTCTGTGTGTTTCAGTCTGACATTTTGGATGTAAACCAGATATTCAAGGACCTGGCAGTGATGATCCACGATCAGGGAGAGATGATTGGTGAGTAGTTACTCTCTGAAACACACCACCAGTGGACAATGCACGTCTAAACAGCTGGTTCTCTTATTTTCTATTCAAAGTTGCACAGCAGCAGTGAGACACAAACCACCACTACAGTATATGTGCAGGAATATGATAAGGAACATTCCTGTCTGGTTATTTTGTCCATAAAAAAGTTTTTCAATTGAATTTTTAGGATATTTACTGGGTATTTACTATAACACCATATACGTATGTCCATATTGTGACTGAGTTTCTACTCATTTAACTAACTACTCATTTAAGGTTAGAAAAGAATCAAATAAAGCAACCGTGGCTGTTTGGAGGAGATGGCACATGAACTGTGCTGTTAAAGGCCGAACATCTACGGCATCCTACTTCAGCCTTCACTTCCGATTATTCTCTCACACACACACACACACACACACACACACACACACACACACACACACACACACACACACACACACAGACAGGAGCTGGTGTGTCTGGAAACAGGTGACCAATCCTGTTTCCTTCATGCTTTCTGCTGACTGATAACTGAAGAAGGAAGTAGGGGAGAGAGTTGTGTTAGGACAGTGATGAGAGGAAGAGTTTTTATTGTGGATGCTCCAAACCAGAGGCCTGTACTATGAAGCAAGATTTGGCGTTAACGAGGTAACTTCAGGTTGAACCCTGAACGGTGGATCACTTGTTGCCGGGTTAAATCACCGTGGTAACTTATGCTGAACACCTAACCTGGTCGGGAGCAGGTTATGTTGGAGAGTAGAGATCAACCGGCGTTAAAGCACCGCCTACTGACCAATCAACACTCGAATGATAACGGCGTCACCGTTCTTAGAAGATCCTGGCGGAGCTCAGTGCGTGGAGAGAGAGGTGCGCTCAGAAAAGTTCAAACATTTAGAGACCGACAACCCCGATGGGTATTTTTATGAAAGATATATAGATTTTCAGCGCAGGGAATTATGTGTAGGCTATTTGTTGGCTTCTTGAGCCGTGTGTTGCCAATGCCACACATCGGTTTGAATTATGTTTTTATATTTTTTTTATTTGCTCTCATGATTGCTTCCCACTGCCAGGGGTGCAACTGAAATAACAGGCTAAAGCAACGACCGTTTATGGAAAGCAAAAGTGTAATTATGGTCAGATCTTGTGCCTGACTGATGGGGAAGTGATATTGATATACGTAGTGATTTACGCATAACGGTGTCGTTTTTTTTGCCAGATTTCCTTCCTGTTTTAGGAAGCAGCGACTATTGCGTTTAAGACCGTGTCTGTGTTCTTCATATTTATGTAGAGTTGCTCTTCTTATGTAACATATCTCTGGTAGATGTTTGCGATTGGTCATGCAGTGCAAACACCGCCTCTTTTATGTGAATGCTCTGGATTGGGAAACCCTGGGTTGATTGAACTAGTTGTTAACCAGCGTCGTGACACAGCTTATGCGTGGCCGCGGTTGTTAGGTTAGGTGAAGCCGAGTAACTGAAATAAATCCAGGGCATGTTGATCTTGATTGGTAGTACAGGCCTCTGGACAGTTGCAGGGTGAGAGTCGTGGGCCTGAGCCTGCTGTGTTTTGTGCCCTGCAGATAGCATCGAGGCAAACGTGGAGAATGCTGAAGTTCATGTAGAGCGAGGAACAGAGCAGCTCCAGAGAGCCGTCTACTACCAGGTGAGTCAGCAGCTTTCACTCTGATGGCCTTTTCACAAAGTGGACCAATCAAAAATATGGTCGTAGACTATTGTTCACGTTCAACCCTTTCACACCAGGGCTGACACCGATATTTGTGTTCCAAGCATTCCCCCAGAAGTGAAAGTTTTCACACAATCATCGACTGATCGTTGTTTTTCCTATAGTAAACCCACAGTCAACTGGGCCGTGTTAAACCGCTATGTGGTGGTATTTCCTATGGGCAGGGCCAAACAAGCATGTTATTCACTGCCCTGCTTTTCATCATTACATTACTACAAAACACAGCACAATGTCGGCTAATGCACATGGAATAATTCTCTTTATGTTACCTTGACAACAAAGTATGTTTATCCCTCTGACCCCATTTCCACCCGGCATTAAAATCCGTCCTAAGTGATCTGAATTCTAAAGTGTCTCCAAATCGGTCCTGAGTGACCACTTGTGATCAGATCTGACTTTGTGTGTGTGTGTGTGTGTGTGTGTGTGTGTGTGTGTGTGTGTGTGTGTGTGTGTGTGTGTGTGTGTGTGTGTGTGTGTGTGTGTGTGTGTGTGTGTGTGTGTGTGTGTGTGTGTGTGTGTGTGTGTGTTTAAAAGTCTCTGTGTGTTTGTTGATTCAAAGTAAATCTCTGTGGTTGAAGTTTAGTTCATATCATAACTGCTTTAGACCCAACATTTCCTGATTTGCTGCTTCATAACCAAATTGAAATTGTTCTGAAACGCTGGTGGAATCCCAAGCATTGCCTAGAGTGGAATCCAACAGCTCTAGTTTGAACAGAAAGAAGACATGCCACACATGGAAATAGTTATGTAGATTTGAATAATATGATGTGATTCAGTCAGCATCTATAGGGCCCTAACTATGGACTCTGTGTCATTATTTTCAGATTTCTTTTTTCATGTTCATTTTGTAAGTTTTAAAGCCTTGTTGCCTTGCATTGAAACAGTCGTAGTGGTTTAAGGACATCCCCACTACATCGTCCAGTGGTTGGACATGCTGCGTCCCGTGAGAAACACAAAAAGACGCCACTCAAGTTCATCACTGGCACACAGTTAGCACGCACGCTCAGTTGAAGCTGAGAAGTGGTTCTGAAAGGGATACAAAACAACGATCCAACCTGGTAGCATTGTAATGTGCACAAAATGTTTGGGTGCACCTAAATGAAAAAGCGTTACATGCACCAGTGCAACCAATGTAAAAAGTTAGCCCTGTCTGAGAAAACCTATTGATCATTTGAGCAAAAGTCATTTTATTCTTGATTGCCTTTTATTTATCGGGATCTGAAATCAGCAAAAAATCACAACAGCTTCAGGAAATAACCCAGTGAAATACCAAAGTTTCAGATTCAGTATAGACTCTTATAGCGTTTTTCCATTACATGTTAACTGCTCGACTCGCCTTTTTTGGTTTTCCATTATAAAAAAAAGTCCCTGGTACCTGCTAACAGGTACTTTTTTTTAGCATCACCTCTGTCGAGGTTCCAAGCCAGCTGAAGCGATACCAAAACCGACAAACTGTCCTGAACAAACCATCCATCTTCGTCCGCTTATTCGGTATCGGGTCGCGGGGGTAGCAGCTCCAGCAGGGGACCCCAAACTTCCCTTTCCCGAGCCACATTAACCAGCTCCGACTGGGGGATCCCGAGGCGTTCCCAGGCCAGGTTGGAGATATAATCCCTCCACCTAGTCCTGGGTCTTCCCCGAGGCCTCCTCCCAGCTGGACGTGCCTGGAACACCTCCCTAGGGAGGCACCCAGGGGGCATCCTTACAAGATGCCCGAACCACCTCAACTGGCTCCTTTTGACGCGAAGGAGCAGCGGCTCTACTCCGAGCTCCTCACGGATGACTGAGCTTCTCACCCTATCTCTAAGGGAGACGCCAGCCACCCTCCTGAGGAAACCCATTTCGGCCACTTGTACCCTGGATCTTGTTCTTTCGGTCATGACCCAGCCTTCATGACCATAGGTGAGGGTAGGAACGAAAACTGACCGGTAGATTGAGAGCTTTGCCTTCTGGCTCAGCTCTCTTTTCGTCACAACAGTGCGATAAATGGAGTGTAATACCGCACCCGCTGCGCTGATTCTCTGACCAATCTCCCGCTTCATTGTCCCCTCACTCGCGAACAAGACCCCAAGGTATTTGAACTCCTTCACTTGGGGTAAGGACTCATTCCCTACCTGGACTAGGCACTCCGTCCGTTTCCTGCTGAGAACCATGGCCTCAGATTTAGAGGTGCTGATACTCATCCCAGCCGCTTCACACTCTGCTGCGAACCGATCCAGTGAGTGCTGAAGGTCACAGGCCGATGATGCCATCACGACCACATCATCTGCAAAGAGCAGCGATGAGATCCCCAGCCCACCAAACTGCAACCCCTCTCCACCCCTACTACGCCTCGATATCCTGTCCATAAATACTACAAACAGGATTGGTGACAAAGCGCAGCCCTGGTGGAGGCCATAATAAAAAAAAAAAAAATAAATAAAAAAAAGTCGAGCAGGTACCATGTAATGGAAAAATGCCAATAGAGATAGATGGGCTACATTTTTAAATAGACGTGCTATTTACTGGCACAAATGTGCGAAAGGCCCTCAGTGCTGTCCCTAACACTAACCGTCCTCGCTCTGCTTTTTCATCCCAGCAAAAGTCCCGGAAGAAGATGTGTATCCTGGCTCTGGTTTGTTCCATCGTGCTCGTCATACTGGGCATCATCATTTGGCAAGCTGCTAAGTGAGGTGACTCTGCACAGCCCATGTGTCCCATCCATATTTTACTCTGCCCTTCCCACATGCAAGTACCTGCTTGGAATCACGAGGAGAAGAAGAAGAAGAAGAAGAAGAAGAAGAAGCAGAAGCTTCAGGGGTTAGATCTGTGCGAGGGGGAACACACTGAATCAGAACTGATCAAGCCTGTTTTTGTTATTTAAAGTGAGATGAAGGACTGAGGTGATGTAGGGGAGCAACCGTTCATTTCTTGTCTAATTTACTGCACTAACACTATCTGTCACTGTATTTCAGAACAGGCTACATGAATAAAGAAACCCACGACTTGTCAAAGTAAAGTGAACTGGTTTTAAGGGGCCGTCATGTTTTTGTTACTTGTTGTGACATATTCTGATGTAAAGTGTGTGGCGTGGCTGGCTGACTTGTATGACTCCTGGTGATTGTAATATACATGTTGTAAAATGAAAGCTCAAACAGATTACCAATATGAATCCAATCCATGTCTGTAAATATTACAAAGTGCTGCGTTGTATAAGAACATTATGGATCATAAATAATGTCCAGTCTCCAAACGAACCATTTTTAAATTGATTGCTCTGACTCTTGACAGTATGCATAATAAATGTCTTAAACCCTTCAGCTGGTCTTGGCGTGTCATCACTGTTCTGTTCTCGTGTCCTGCAGCAGGTTCTGGCTGGATGGTTAATGCTGAGTCACATTCCTTCGTGTCACTGTGACAACAGGGGCTTTCCGACCGGAGGGATTTTTGCAGTTCTTAGAACTAAGCGTTCCTAGAACACTTTTTTTTTCATCGTGTTCCGACAGGAAAATTTTGGGGATTTTTAAGTTCCTCTGGCCGCAGTAGCGTACTTTTTTTAGCTCTTACTTCAGAGCAGTCTTTTCCCTTTTCCTAGGTGTACTTGATTGGTCGAACTTATAAGTCACGCCCACTGCCAACAACGGGACATTTTTAACAATTTTCACCATCTTATTCATCATTAAATTCACTTCTGACGTTTTAGGCGAGAAATTAACTGTTTAGATTTTGAATATAGGTCTTACGAAAATTGATGCCAAATTGACAATTTTCTTCAAAGTTTTCGGAGTTGAGAAGCTCCATGAAGTGAGGCGACAGCCAGCAAGCGCCTGCCCCGGCCTCTAACTCGTTGCTCGGCCAGTCATGCTCAGACACCTCGCTGTGAGCTGGAGGTCTCTCAGACCACTCTCGTAAATAAGAGGCTTTTATTTCGCCGTTCGCTTGTTTAAATATCACAACACATGTCCATCATAAGATTAACGGGAACCTGTGGTTAACTGTCTTTTTGGAGTTAAACTCCACAAGCGTGTCCTGCGGCTCGCCGGCCGTCACACACACACACACACACACACTCAGCAGGCAGAGGTGGGGTCTGTTCCGAGTACCATCCCTATGGCTATTTGGCCAGTGGGAATGCAAACGGAAAAAAAGATTTTGGGGGAAGAGTAGTTCTTAGAACTGCTTAGAAGTGTACTTTTCCTCTAAAAAGTACAAGTACTATCCAGTCGGAAAGCACCTAACCATGACCATGACTGAACAACTCAATAAAGTGAATGCTAAGTTTTGAAACATTAGGACTGGGAGATGGCTGTTATATACACACACACACACACACACACACACACACACACACACACACATACGGATGCCCTAGACACACTTTAAACTAAAAATAGATATTTTAAAAATGTCAAATGTACATCAAATCACTTGATAACTTGGAAATGTTCAAAACTTATGAAATAAAATATATAAGAGTTGTCACTCGTGGGAAAAAATTAAATGATTAATTCATGACATCATGATTTCAACCTGAATCCAATCAAAGATTCATGTTTCAGGTCCTGTTTACACGAGAATGCTCATGAGTGAAAACATAAAAAGATGTGCCTTTCGTTTAGACGGCGACGGCGTTTTTGGGGCTTAAAAGCGCAAAAAAGTGAAACCACCCTCCAGGGTGGAAATCTTAAAAACGCTCCACCGTCGCGTTCCCGTCTAAAGGGTAAAAACATAAAAGTCTGCCGCCTCTATTATTGTGGTGGCTGGCAACCCACCCCATATTTTGTTACATAAATCAAAATAGATATAAGAGATTACTCGCCCATGGCCACTCCGCCGTTGGGTATCCACAGCCTGCATATACGTATACGTATATATTGGTCTGGATGGCTTTCAGCTTTACAGATAGCGTCTTTCTCGTGTGGATATGACGTCCCTCCAGGTACAGGATACTGCTGAAGAAATTCGGTCCATATGTCTATATATGTTGACTGGCAGGACTCCCAGTCCACGCCCTGTTGTGGCTTTGTAATCTAAGGTTGTTTGGAGCAATAACTCCACCTCCTCGTCTGCCAGACAAAATTGTCAGCTTTTGCTTCGCCATGTTTTGGTTTCGCGCTACTAGGGAGAGAAGTAGAAGGAAGGTTCTACGCAGGCACGCCGACTTGGTGGTGTTGTGTGTTTAGTGAAGATTGAATAGTTTCTAATGCAGTGACAGGATGTATGGAGGACGGCCTGTGGAGATGTAATGAATCGGGATCAGTCGTCCCTGATGTTGGGTTGGTACACTCCCTATCCCGCTGCCAACAGGAATAGGTCTGGTTTGGTAATACACTGTAAAACAAAACTGGCTGCACACAATTGTCTGAACCCAGCAAAACAGCAGTCAATGTGAACCAAACTGAATACCTTCACTGCTTTGACACAAGCTGCATCCAATGACTGCATCTCCTCACTCAGAGTCCATGCTCACATGCTGATGACCTGTTCTGCAGTTGGCAGGCGTGGGCTTTAACTCTCGCCAAAATGCGCTTTAACAGTTGGTTTTTCCGGTCGGCGCCATCTTGCCAGTCAAAAAGTGTCGATCTCCGAATGTGACGTAACAGGGAGTAAAGATGGAAAGCTCCTAAAGCTTAGTTCCATATAAATGCACGGATAATTCGTTGTTTTGTCGTTAGTGAAAAACAATGTTGACCTTGTAGTTGAAAAAGGAGTCTCATATGAGAATAACATTTCCTCCTATGGAGTCCGTTCATTTGCATGAATCCAAGTGGACGGTTCTGCCAAATGTGAAGAGATTCCCTCCAGGGGTCCTGAGGGTCAGTGTAACACTTATCAGTAAAATTTTCTGAGCACAAACGGACATTTGGAAAAACAGAAAAATGGGTTCAAATATCCAATTTAAAAAAATTTTCCGCCTTGACAAATTAAAAAATTGGATCTTTAAACTGTTTTTTTCCAATTTTCTGTTTTTATTCAGAGGATCAGAAATTTGGAAAATTGCAAAATTGTGTCTGGGCTCCAATTATTCAATACTGCAATGGTATTCTCTCCCTCGTTCCGCCTAGCTACGTCCCGCCCCCCCCCACTCAAAACCATCAGTTGCAAGCACCTCTGACCCCAAAGTCTATCAGTTAGTTTTTTGGTCCATATGCAGTTAATGACCTGCATATTCTGCAAAGTAGAGGGAGAGAATACCATTGAAGTATTGAATAATTGGAGCTCAGATGCAATTTAGTAATTTTCTCAATTTCTGATCCTCTGAATAAAAACAGAAAATTGGAAAAACAGGTTAAAGATCCAATTTTTTAATTTGTCAAGGTGGGAAAAAATGAAAAATTGTTACTAGTTACACTGACCCCCTGAGATATACGTTCACAAGAATGGGACGGACCCAGGATGTGATTTCCGGGGGGATGCGTGGGATTTCCCCCTTTCTGTTCTATATATCGCTGCCTCTGCTCCCCGGTTGGGGACAAAATGTACCCCCCCCCGTCAAAGTGATCATCTACTTCACCAATAGACCCTATATTATATACCTAAAATAGAAGTATTTTAAATGAAGTAAAGCGCTGTAACAGGGATGTCACTAGGATTGAAAGACTGGGGGGGCTTAGCCCCGAGGCTATGCAAAACTTTCCCTTGCAATATCTTACTTCCAAACTCTAAAGTTAGCTTTTAGATACATCAAAGCTGCATGGGGGAGATTTACTTAGGCCAGGCTGTGCTCCTGCTGAGGTCTTCTTTAGGCTAAGACTTAACCGCTATCTATCTGCCCGTGTAAATGTGTGGTAAAGTAATACCATACCTAATCCCTCTCTCTATTAGATAAGTTGCAGGTCAAAATAAGACTATTTAATTACTAGGGGTGTAACGATACACGTATTCGTATTGAATTGTTCGGTATGAGGCTTTCAGTTAGGTACGCATTACAAACCGAACTTTTCGTTGGACTAATCCTATTTCATTTTTTTTAAAAAGAGCTTAAATTATGTGAAATAGAATGTTCTCAGTGCCGCTGCACTCAACAAGGCAGCCCAAATGATGAAACAGGCAACATGCTGTCTGCCCTTCCCACTCCTAAAGAAAAACACACTACTCCAGTCAGGCATGATACGCTGAACTAGCTCGGTGCAATATGGTTGACCAGGATTTAAAGTATGTCTGAATTTAATAACCTGATGGCAAGATTAATCAAAGTTCTAGTATGTATGTATGTATGTATGTATGTATGTATACATATGTATGTATGCTCATATATAGCCTAGTCTACATTAAGGCAACATCTACATACTTGTTTAATTTATTACAGCAAAGGAATGCAGAAAGGTAAGTTGGTCAGAATCAAGCATATATAATAATAAATATCATTAAATAATTTAGTTTAAGCTATGCCTTGGTGCCTCTCTCTCTCTCTCTCTCTCTCTCTCTCTCTCTCTCTCAAATATCTCCCAGTATCCATGTGTTCAATGAATTAAAGGATATACTGGTACAATAGCATTAACAGTGACATTATGATATTTAGGGACTGATATTATTTTTAATACTATAGAGAAAGCAGGCTATATTAATGGTAAAGAATAGAGAGCTTCGGATACCTTACTAGGTGAGCTATTTCTTGTATTTCACTAGTTTACACTAGCTAGACTATTGGTTTCTACAGCCAACTAAAATATTCCTTTATCTTTACCTCAAGTAAATGTAGCTGAAGTGAAGCAAGTAAAAGTCATTAACAACAACTTACAATTTCACTCTGTATCACTCAGTGTGTGTGCGGTAGCAAGTCCAGACCAAAGATTAGCGACGAGACGAGATAACTCCTGCAGCTACAACAACCCAGCGGTCTGCAGCGTTCTGAAAGCTGCCAGTTTAAACCAATGAGAAGAGACGAGACAGTGGATCATCTTCATAGCCATTGACTCTTTGTACATCTGGCTAACTTTCGACTTTCCGGCTTTTTTGTAGCTGGATATATTATTTGTTGTTTCTAATTATGAATTTGGATAATGTTAATAATAGTGAGATACTTGCTACAGTTGCATTTCGAGTGATAAATCGGTGAAAACAACATTTTATTTCTCTGATTTACTGCTTTGTTTTAATGCTGCCTGGCTCTCTCTCTCTTCAGTAACTCTCTACCTCGTCCACATACCGTTACCGTGCAAGCGGCCGCTCGTAAGCCTCTCTCTAAAACACTGCCACTTCGACCAGTTGACAGTTCGTGAAATAAAAATAAAACAGACTGCAGTGCACAATGACACCAACAGATGAATGGTGAAGGAAGATTGATTCCACGCAGTGAGTGATTCAGAGTGCACTGTAAAAAAATAAATAAAATCTAATTATTATTTTTCTTATTATTATTTGGGGGGGGGGGGGGCTTAGGAACATTTTGGGGTGGCTTCAGCCCTCCTAAAATAGGCCTAACGACGTCCCTGCGCTGTAACGTGAACAGTTTATGCATAGAACGATAAAATGCGAGCTGCAGTTGCTGGTTGTATTTAGCCTCTACAGAGCTCCTGGACGCCGGCTACCAGCGGCAGTTGTTTAGCCGCCAATAGGTGACTGTGAGCCGGGTACAGGCACCACCAGATGACGCTCCCTTTCAGGGGCCGTGGTAGTGGAGTTTAGCCTGAAAAAGTGGGCATCATGCAGTGCTGACAATTAAGTTTAGGAAAAATATGGTGGTTGGGATTAAAACACGAAAAAGCGTTTCCTGGGTGAAAGTTTTTGTTTTCACTGCGAAGTGAACTCCGCTCTCCGACTTGAAAGCGCTGTGTTTTATGTTGACACCACGTTGTGCTATTTCATTCTGAAATTATTTTCCATTGGATTGGATAAGTTCATAAATAAATGTTTTGGCATGGCTGGCTGAGTGGCACCATATCCATGGTATTTGAAGGGGGATTTAATTCTTGCATGTTTTGTTGTGCATTATCAAAACAAATCCCCTTCTCTGCTTTCTTCACAAATCGCACCCTGGACGGATGGATGGAAACACAATGCCTCTGGCCACAGCTGTCAGAGGCATGGAAGGGACATGCAGAGGTTTTATTCAGAGCTGAGGGAGACCTGATGCTGTAGAGGTTTTATGATGCTGTGTAATAGTCCTGAGTTCTGACATACAGGAAACATTCGATACGTGCTTGGAATTAAACAGAGTGTGTGCTCTGTGAGAGGGAGGAGACAGAGGAAAGCTCAGGGTTTATTGAAAATGAAGTTGCCAGCGAGCAGGTCAGGTTCACAGTCTTGGTTACCATGGTAACAGACCCAGAGATTAGGGGACATCTATAGTTCGGTACACTCCGGGGTGAAGTTGCATCATTGTTGCATTTTTCATTTGCTTGGGTTAGAGTTCACACTGCACTTTGTCAGACACCAGACATTGTGAACACAATAGAAATGGTTGCTGTCAATTTGACAGAACATCTGAGTGAAACTGGCCGAAACTTCTGCTCTCAGAAATAATGGAGCAACACATCATTTGTAGCATCTTGGGTTTTCTGGTTCTGCTTTAGTGTTTCTAATATTTTAGAAGAAGGCGAACAATGAACATCTGACAGACAGCGAGTGAAGGAGAGAGAGAGAGATGATGATGATGTGTTGTCACTTGTCACACACATTCTCACCTAAAGTGAACCGAACTATAGAGCACTTGGAAGAGAACAGAGACCCCCGTTTTCAAGCGGACCAGAGTTCAGTTGTTTGGTCCACACAAGAGTTTGAATGAGGGTTCAGTTAAAAGGGACCAAACTGCTCAGGTGTGAAAGCAACTTAAGTTACCTGTCTTTCTGGAACATCTCAGGGATAACAAACTCTTTCACTAAACCTGCTTTCTAAAACAAGGCCGAGCTTGTACAAAAGATACTAACATGACAAGGGGCAATTCAAATTTAAGATGGAGACCTGTCCTGGCGTTCTTCATCCAACTCATTCATATATTGAAGAGCAGCCAGCCGGTACCTCTGAGTTCCCTTCATATTCAATGAATCTGCAGCTCACAATTATGTCCAGTGTCCATGTAAGGTGACCATTATGTAGAGCTGTGGACTGTGAGGGTGTGGAGGTTGGGGTGGTGGATGAACCCTTATAACCATTACAATGCCAGAGATGCCGAGTTGATGTGAAGATATAGATGGTAGAAGGAAAGAGTTTCAAAAATGTTGCAATGGACATAATCTGGGATTTTGTATATTCATCAAACATCAACGTTAATGTCTGGTGACAGGGTTGAAAGAGAACAATAGACTTTGTGATGTAATACCACCTGGAAGTTTTCCTGGAGTGAAGAATAAAGACATGTGCAGCTCAGGGAAACACTGCACCAGTGAAACACCAGATCAAAACCCCTCCCAGCAATCACTGGGAATACTGCATCAACCAGGAGGGAGTGGACAACTGGAGAACGATCAAGGATGACCCTCCCATCTGAGTCTAGAGAGCCCCCCCAATGACTAATCAATTCTAAATGTATGTCAAGTTATAAAGCAGATATAACCTATGTGAGCTAGTTTATGTAGCACCAAGAGTCCCAGTAGAGGTATGTTCAGGTTCCTGTTGACCTTATTAGGCGGTGTTTGTTAGTGACCTGTTGGTATTTTACAACTCCAATGTGTTCCCAGTACAGAGGGCTCCTGGCCAGGAAATGGAACCACTGGCTTCCAGTCCAGTCTGAATGAGAGCGAGCTTTGGTTGTCAGCCTGCGATGTCAGTGAAGCATAGCTATAGACCATTCCAGAGCTGAGTGTTGGACAACATATTCAGTGAGGAGAAACCAGATGCTGGAATGATGGTGTGACGTAGAGAAGGGAACCAGACGATGAGGAATGGTGTTACAAGAGGATTGTGTGGAAATAACAGTACACGCAGTGCAGAATCAGGGTGGGGCTCACTGACTGGGAAAATTGGTTTGACCACCTCATCCACCTTCCTTTTCCTCTTTAATTATTTCCAGATGGGCCAAATGTTGAAGCTGGAAGGCCTTCAAGGGCCTCTCCTGTCTGGGTTTGGGGGGTGGGGGGTGGGGGGTGGCAATGTGATATGCCACTCCAGACTCTATAAAGGATCTATGGGATTGCTTTCAGAAATCCCCTCTCTTGTCAGCTTCCAGCAGCTCTGCTCCCAGCCTGTCAGAGGTAAGGCATGCCTGCCCTCGATCCGTGCCAATGGTATTTCCTCTCAGACCTGCTCCAGCGCAAATCCAAGGGGACAGGTCTAGCTCTGCCAGTTCCAAGCAGTCAAAACAGTCCTCAGCTCCAGCCAGTGTGGACAAGGTTTCTTTCAGCTGGCAACTCCATGCAACTATGCCTTCAGCATAACATTGATACTGCCTAGTCCATCCAGGAATGCTGTGTGGACTAGCCAGACCCTCCTCCGCAGCACTGTGGAGGAAGGTCTGGCAGTGTGAGACTAACAAATGGCTAACCCAGGCAAGATCAGCGAAACACACAGGTTGTCGAAAATAAGCAACATAAAAATAAATATAAAACCATAATCCAACTTAAAGCTTTATTGCTCAATTTTTTTTATATTAATGAACGTCCGTTTCATACAAGCCATTGCCAAATGAGTTGATACAAAGCTAGTTAAGACTATCAGCTCCACACAACTCTCTCTGTATTTCTCAGTATGGCTATGTTCAGAATATTGTGTCGTCCGACAACTTTTCCGCGCAGAAACTCAAGTGAAGATAATGACCTCTTCTGAAGAGTCAATCATGTTTTTTTAATCCTCCGTGTCCTCCTTGGCTACTAACAACTGCGTGGAGGAGGGGTGGGGGTGGTGCACGATTACGGAAGGCTTGTATCATGTGGACACGCCCATAGTTTTGTTGTCATTACTTAGAATTCTTAATGGGGGAGACAGAAACCATCAGCAGCATTTAAGAGCCTAATGGCAGAAGGAATGAAGGAATTCAAGTATCTGTTGGTTTTACATGGGCGGCAAGATAGCGCCGCCCTGATGGCATTAAAGAGAATACACAAGAAAAAACATTGCCAGAATTACATGATGATGATTCTCTTAGCTTTCTGGACTACGTGTTTCTTCCAAAGTGAACTCAGGTCTGGTAACTGAAGTCCAGTGATCTTAGAGCAGATCTTTACAATGTTGTTGAGTCTTTTCACAGGCATAAAACCAGAAAATGACTGAAAAAGTTAAGAGACTTCCAATAAAGGAATGATAAAAGCTACATAAAATTTCCTCAAGGACATTAACAGAATTCCTTCCGTATCAAAAGGATTCTTTGTCGTCCTCGTTTGACAATCGACTGTATTTTTATCAAACTTAAGGTTAGAGTCGAATATGGTTCCCAGGTATTTATATGAATCAATGATTTCAACATTTCCACCATGGAAAGGCTCAAGACAATTCTTCCTAAAATCAATAATTCATTCTTTAGTTTTTGTCACATTGAGGTCCAAGTAGTTGTCATCACATCATTGTACAAATGCTGATAAAGCGCAACCATGCCCCAATACTACCCCCTGAAGAAGAGATAATAGCGCAGTGGCATCAGAAAATTTCACAAGGTAGCTGCCCTCTTCAGAAGTCCTACAGCTGTCTGTGTACATAATGAAAAGCAAGAGGGAAAGTACACAGCCCTAAGGAGAGCCTGTATTCAAGGTGATAATGTTGGTCGTGACCATTCGCAAACACTTGCTGAACTCTGTATGTTAAAAAGTTTAAAAACATCAATAATAATAATGCATCTTATTACTGTAAAAGCTGAAGAAACATCAGCAAATAAAAGTCTGGCATGGAATTTTGGTTTTTCAAGGTGCTTATATACTCTGTCTAAAATAAATAACTTAGCATCGTCCACTCCTTTCCCTGTTTGATAAGCAAACCTAATGGATCAAGTTTGCCATCAATGAAGGAGAAAACATCTTTTAAAATGTTCTCGAAATTTTTCATCACAAGAGATGTTAATGCCACTGGTTGGAAATCATTCAGTTATATGGGTTTGCTTCCCCACTGAGCTGGTCAGCACAGTACTTCAGGGTGCGTCCACAGATATCGTCGTTGAGAGGTACCAGAGACCTTCGCAGCTTGGAAATATCTTCAAAATCTGACCTTTTAAAACAAGAAAAGAAAGAATTAAGACATTAGCCAAGTCAGCACTATCCACACCATTTATAATGATTACCTGCTTGGAATGGGGCTAACCCTAACACTAAGTGCCGGACTCAATGCTGGTGCCTCTGCTAAAAAGCCTCATGAAGGAACTTGTTTTGGTGGAACGTGTACGTTCAAAAGTAGTTTTAGTCGTGCAACAGAAAACTCAGATTGGACAGATAGTCTAGCTAGCTGTCTGGATTTACCTTGCAGAGATCTGAGGAGCAGTTAACCATAGTCCTCATAAATCCACCGGAGTTTAGAACGCCAACACAAAGAAAGAGGAAGGTGACGGACATCCAAAAATGAGGGACATGCGGTGGAATTTCCAGCAGCACCTGAACAATCCCGGAAATGAAACGTCGTCAATATAGACCCAACGTAGCGTTATGTCAGAGACCTGAGGTTTTGACTAACGAGAAGAGTGTTTATTACTCAACCTCTGGTTAAACTAACCGTTGGCTTTTGGCGAGCAGAATAAACCTTTGTTCAGTCTACTCAGACCCCCGCTGCAACATTGCGTTACTTCGTGGTCTAATATTTTGAATGACTGTACGAAAGTTCACAAACTCTACTGTCACAAAGTCTACATCTCTGTGTTGGGGGATAACACAGTGTACAGTATCAAGCAAAATTAAAGCTGCAAGCAACGTTGGAGGTGCACTCGCACCTCCATGCGCGTTGGGGTTACTGGCGGACTCCGCTCCATTTGGCGACCGTCAGACATCGCATACCATCACCAATGAAAAAGGAACTCTGCTGAGTTAAATGATACCTCACACAATAGTCAACGTCAAATGGGTCATAAGTTATGAAAGGGGGCGTGGTTTAAGCATAGGGGGCGGGACAAACCATGACCAATGACAAAAGAACTCTGCTGAGTTCAATGATACCTCACACAATAGTCTACATCAAACGGGTCATTAGTTATGAAAAGCAGCGTGGCTAAAGCATAGGGGGCGGGTCAAACCATCACCATTCAAAAAGGAACTCTCTGCTGAGTTCAATGATACCTCACACAAGACATAAAAGGGGACGTGGCCTGAGTACATGAGTGTGGTTAAAGGGTGTGGCTCAGTGTCACATGTAGACCACACATTATAAGTTGTAAATCGGATGATGTTTGTCATATAAGGCTGATATCCTGTTGCCAGCTGGGGGCGGTATGACCAAAAGTCAATTTTTTTTTTCTGTAGATGTCCTTAGGCCTGGACCCTTGTTAATCGTGAGAAACTTCGGGCAGATATGACAATGGACACTAAAGTTACAACAACTTCTTCGTTCATCGACAAATGCTCAAAATGGCCGCCACGCCATGCCCACACCATCTGACGAAAAGTTTTGCTTTTCATTTTTAAGGTGTTGAGCTGACGCACACCAAATTTGAAGTCCATCGGATGAGATCTGTAGGAGGAGTTTGTTAAAGTATAGCACCTTGACTTTTAGGCCTACTTCCTGTTGCCACTAGGGGGCGCTATAACTTTGAGCCAATATCGGACTGTAGATGTCTTCAGAGTTGAACTCTTATGAATCCTAAAAAGTTTCGAGCCAATTGGACAATGTACACTCAAGTTACACCCACTTCCTGTTTCGATGGTGAAATGCACAAAATGGCCGCCCCGCCACGGCCAGGCCCTATGACGAAAAGTTTTCATCTTTAATGTCTTTAGATGGCACAGACCAAATTTGAAGTCGATTGGATAAAATCTCTAGGAGGAGCTCGTTAAAGTACGACGTGGAAATGGCCAAAATCGCACAAATTTCGAACTTTCAATTCAAAATGGCGGACTTCCTGTTGTGTTAAGGGCATGGGTCAAATGACTTGTACGTCTTGACATGCTACATATGTTTCGTTAGTCTATGTTAAATGTACTGCAGGGGCTCAATTTTTCCATGCGGGGGCTTCCATTTTTGTGTGCCTATTCACGAAACCTTTAAAATGTGTACATTTTCACCAGGCTTGATGCGACCGCATCAAGCCTCTCAAAAAAGCGATTAATTTGCAGAAAAAAAGAAAGTGATTGAACCAACTCAAATCAGCTGTTCTGGAACCGAAAACTCAGTTTCTCATCTCAGGGTAAATCAACTCAAAGATCAGAGTTTGTTAAACCTCCTTCCTGAAACGGGCCTGGTAAGCTTTGATGTAATTTCTCAACTTAAGTAAAAACCATTCCATAGTTTCTAAGGTAAATCTAATAAAGCCTTTGTAAATGGGTTTAGCCATGAACAATAACTATATAAAAGTAATGTATTGGAAAGTACATCAAGTACAAGAATCTTAATTTCTAGCTAGTACATACCCAGTCATGTTGTTGTAAACATTGACAGACACTGTGTGACCACAGCTGGTAGTGTTCTCAGGCCATGACGAGGTGGATGGAAAAACACAGACAGAAGTGGAAGAGGCAAGTTTAAGCTGGCAAAGCATGTAGGAATGTACCAGACTTACCAAACAAATCAAATGAAAGAAAGTGAAGAGAGGAGGAAGGTAGTATTGTGGTCCAGAATTAGAGTCAGGAAAGGATGTATTGCCAACTAAGTAACACTTACAATTAATTTGCCTTTGTGGACTGTGCATACATGAATATATTAAAATGAAATATGTACAATATAACTGTTTCACAATAAGAAAAGAAGGCTGTGTGGTTCAGTGCAGGATGTGCAAAGATGTTGAGGAATGTGCAAAAGCAATGGGTTAGGATTCAGTCCAGGAGTCCCAGCTATTTATATCCCCCCACCTCAGCTCATTAAAGACGAGGTGTTTTGTAACCCCAGCAGGTGACCCAGAGGCCAGCACTGGCATCAAGTCCAACCATCTGTCAGAAAAAGACAGACTTTTTCCGTTAGCCTTTTTCTGGGTGGCTAAAGGTTATTTTTCTGGAGGTGTTGTGCAAGCTCTGGACTGAAGTCGACTGGGTGCATACTGTGTCCAGATCATTAGCACAAATTAAACTCTACCTAATTCCACCAAAACTAGATCTCACTTTCTTCTATCTCACACAAACACATACACAATAGGAAATTTAGAAAAATAGATTTAGAAAACAGAAAACAGTGCATGTTAAAGCTTTAGTGCGGAACTTTTTGATATTAATGAACGCCCGTTACATTCAAGCCATTGCCAAATGAGTTGCTACAAAGCTAATTAAGACTATCAGCTCCACACAACTCTCTCTGTATTTCTCAGTATGACTATGTTCAGAAGATTGTGTCGTTTGGTGTCTTTCGCGTGCAGAAACTCAAGTGAAGATAATTATCTCTTCTGAAGAGTCCATCATGTTTTTTTTAATCCTCCGTGTCTTCTTGGCTACTATCAACTACGTGGAGGAAGGCTTGTATCATGTGGACGCGCCAACAGTTTTGTTGTCATTACTTAGAATTCCTCATTGGGGAGACAGAAACTACGCACTATAGAAAAAACAGCTTCAAATATAGTAACGCGCCACATTTTTTGTCAATAACTGTAACGGCGTTATTAAGGAAGAGTAATCAATTAGATTACTCGTTACTGCCGTTAGTAACGCCGTTATTTATAACGCCGTTATTCCCATCACTGCTAAAACTACAGAAAAACAATATAATCTGGAATTGTGGAAGCATGTCTGACAGATGAGACGGAAATGCTTCCAGTCCAGTGTCAGTGTTGTATTGTAATGGTACTAGTTTGTTTAGCGGATTGTTACATCATGGGTGTGTTAGCTACATTCACACCGCAAGTCTTAATGCCTAATTCTGATTTTTTGCTCAGATCCGATTTTTTTTTTTACTGTTCACATTACCTTTTAAAATGTGGCCTATATCAGATTCCAGTGTGAACTGTTTGCAGTTTTGAAATGACCCGCATGCGCAAAAAAACAGTAAAAATGACATCAGACACAGCACACTGTTGCACAAAAGTTGGGGAGGTTATGGAGGAAGTAAGTATTTTCGCTTTTATTTCAAAATGTTTGTGTAATGGCAGCCATAACATTAATGAGCAGGTGCTGAGGAGGAGAAGAATGAAGAGAAAGAGAGGCAAATTGGCTATTTTGGCCTTTTGTGGGGTTATGGCTGCAAATTCACTACAGAGGTTTGTGTGACCGGACGACCGATTTGCACGTCAGGACCGCTACGGGCCTCCACCAGAGTTTCCTCTGGCTTCACCTTCGCACGTGCTCACACTTCACCTCCCCGACGGTGCGGGCGAGACGGGCCGGTGGTGCGCCCGACCCCGAGGGACCGGGATCCCACCTCATCCGGCGCGCGCCGGCCCTCACTTTCATTGCGCCACGGGGCGACCCTCTGACTCGGCGCGCATTAAACTCCTTGTTCCGTGTTTCAAGACGGCTCGGGTAGGTTTCCGACATCGCCTTTTTTAGGTGAACCGATCCCCGCCCTGGCGACGCGATGCGGTTGGGGCGCACTGAGGACAGTCCGCCCACGTTGACAGCTGCACCAGGAGCAGGGGGCCCCGAGAGAGGGCGCAGCGAGGGTTATTGAGGTAAAAGTTGCATCAAATCCGCCTTGGTTGTTCACACTGCGGCCGTATTGAAAAAAAATCTGATCTGGGTCTGATTCAGGACCACATATGGAAGTGGCCTGAATCTGATTTGAAAAAAATCAGATCTGGCCTAGATTTGAGATTTGATTCGGATTTGGGCCACTTTTGCCTGCAGTCTGAACGTAGCCTTAGAGTCTGGGAAGGAGTTCTAGGGCAGAGTATCAATACGCGGGTGGCCGACAGGTTGATTAGTGAAGCTCATGTGTTCCTGGTGTCTAACTGGACTATTAAAGAGGAGACAAGAATAAATACGAGACTGTGTTAGGCAAATTGGACAATTACTTTGTGCCTAAAGTTAATGTTATCCACGAAAGAGCCTGCTTCTACCAGCGAGTCCAAAAGCATGGCGAGAGCAGGGAGGAGTACATTAGAAACTTGCATGATATGAAGCTTAGTGTAAATTCTTTCAGGAAGAAAGACCCAACCACTACTCTTTCTTCTTAAATCAAATCAGCTGTTTAGATACTTTAAGTTAAACCAATCAGACATGGCCACGAAATTCAAGGGCCAATCACAGCATTACAGCTCTGCTTTAAATATGTTCTCCCTGTGCTGTCAGCTGTCATTACAGGCAAAGCGCTCAATTTTGTCATTTACGGCTACATGGATCTCTTTTTCTCTCTGGTTGGCGTTTCGTTTCTTGTGATCGCCATGTCGGATTATGAGTTAGATCATGCTTTGGACCCAGTTCCTGTTTTCTGTTCGTCACCGGAGGCGATTCCTGGTTCTGCGGATGGTGTTCGCAGGAGCTCGCAGCTGGCTAGCTGCGAGCTCCTGCGAACACCATCCAGCCAGCCCTGCCTGGCTCCCGCTCAGACGAGTCAGAGTCGCTCTACCAGCAACTCAGGGATCACGGCATCGTGCCGGCTTCAGGTTTGCCGTCTCCTGAGCTCTGCGAGCTGGCTGTTCAGGTCGGGTGCTTCTCACCGGGTTCCTTGCCCGCTGCTCCTGTGGCTACCCGCAGTCGGAAACGGACCAAGAAGGCGGATCCCCCCCCTCAAGAGCCCCAGCAAAGACCCGCGGTGCGGGTTCCCTCGGCGTGCTGCTGCTACGGCTGTCCCTAGTGGGTCTTCAGATACAAGCCTCATTATAGCTTCTCCAGTTTAGTCCCCTGGGTGGCTCATTGCAGTCCATGGAAGCGCGGTTGCAGGCCATTGAAAGCATTCCAGCCCCCCCCTCCGGTTCTGCGCCCGTCAGTGCTGCCCTCTCCTCCGTGGCACTGCCGGCGCCAAGCTCCGCCCAGTCGGGTCCGCCAGTCCTGGCCGAAACTAACTTTTCGCTGGCCACCGCTGCTTCGGCTTCATCCAACGGTAAGCCATACATTCCCGATTCTGCCAATATTTCTGCCCGCTTGCAGGGCAAGGACATTAATCTGGTGAATGCGATAGATCTCTGGTGTCAGGGGAGGGGTTCTCCACGGTATTGAAATCTGCTGACCCTCGGTTGTGCAAAGAACTTTTGATTGGCAGTTTTTAGTAGCTTTCGGCATATTTCGGGATGTGATTTGTTCCGTGTACCCGGAACGGAGGCAGGAACTTGATTCCTACCTGGCGCTGATTGGCGATCTCAACCTCAAGTATGGCAGGAACCTTTGCTTTAGATATCACAAGGCTTTCTCCAGCAAAGCTGTGCTGCACCTCGCTAGGTCTAATACCCGGCTGGATTGGTCCGTTCTGGATCTCCAGCTTCTGGTTATGCTGGTGGGGGGTGCGCAAGTCAATACCTGTTCCTCTTGCGGAGCCGCGGGCCACGTGGCTTCTCCCTGCCCCTCGTTGACATTCCCTCAGGACCCCGGTCCCCTCTCCCATCCTCTTCCCCGTTCTCCTCCCGGCGCGGCTGCCCGGGGACGCCAGGTCATTATGCCTTACAAACCTCCCATTTGCAATAACTTTAATGAAGGTGTTTGTGCCTTTCCCAATTGTATATTTCTCCACATCTGCAGCTACTGTCGCGATGCACACCCCCGGTCAGTCTGCCCTCGGCGCTCGCGCCAACCCCGGCCTGTCAGGCTACTGTCTCGCCGCGGCTCAAAGACATTCTGAGTGTTCACCCATCTACTCCATTAAACCTGCATACATTGGCATCTAAACTGGTTTCTCATCCTGATTCTGTGTTCGTAGATCACGTTCTCTCTGGGCTTTCCCAAGGTTTTCGGGTGGGCAGTCTCACGGCGTCAAACGTTACTTTCGTGGCAAAAAAAATCTCCTTTCTGCTACTTCCGACCCCGACACCGTCTCCCGGTTGTTGAAGTCGGAGGTCGATAAAGGCTATGTCATAGGGCCATTCAGCTGTTCTCCGTTTTCCCTGTTTCGCGTTAATCCTATCGGCGTGGCTACTAGGAAATATTCTGGAAAAAAGCGCCCAATTTTCGATTTGTCCGCGCCGCATAACGGTCCCGTCCCTAGCATCAATAGCCTTATCCCGCTGGTCCCCGCTGGGGTGGGCACTTGGCTTTCCAAGGCTGACATTACTGACGCTTTGAAAATCGTGCCCGTTCATCCTTCCCAATGGCCTCTTTTCGGTGTTAAGTGGGATTCAAAATTCTATTTTGGGGTGCGCCTGACCTTCGGGTGCAGGAGCAGCCCGTGCATTTTTAATCATGTGTCAGAAGCGCTTTGCTGGATCCTGCTTAACAGGGTGAGGGTGCCTTCACTGCTCCATTTGCTGGATGATTTTCTGCTTATCGACCCCTCTCACGATAGCTCAGGCTCATCCTTGGGGAAGCTGAGGAGTTGCTTTCTTGCCCTTGGCGTTCCTTTGTCGGAAGAGAAAACAATAGGTCCTGCGACGCACCTGGAGTTTCTCGGCATAACCCTCGATTCCATCGGCATGAAAGCGTCTCTCCCGCTCGACAAATTACAGCGCATTCGTGAGATCGCTGCGTCTTTTTCATCCGCTGTTTTCCATAACTAGTTACTTTCCCTTCTAGGCCATCTTAACTTTGCCAACAATGCCTCAGGGGCATTTGTTTATTTCCCGGTTACTGGATATGGCATCTTCAGTTCCTCAACTGCATGATCTCGTATCCCTCGATGCAGGCTGCCCCTCAGATTTGCGTTTTTGGTCTCTTCTTCTCGAGCGTTGGAATGGTATTTCTTTTTTCTATGATGATTTGGTGCATTCTTCTGACGCAATGGAGTTCTTCACGGACGCGGCCCCTTCCGCTGGGTTCGGAATTTTTTTCAGGGGCAGTGGTTCGCTGGCCACTGGCCTCCCTCCTTCTCCCGGCTTGATTCATCAGCCTTGTATGAGATTTACCTCATCGCTGTAGCATGCCGTGTCTGGGGCTGTCACTGGAAGCGCAAACGTATCTCCGTTTTGTGTGATAATCAAGCGGTCGTAGACATAAATAGGGGGCGCTCTTCGTGTAGTGACATCATGCCTTTCATGAGAAGAATCACATGGTCCGCTGTCACTGCCCGTCATGTTCCTGGTCATTTCAATGGTGTGGCTGATGCTCTGTCTCGTTTTCATTTTCAGGCCTTTCGGCGCCTATGCCCCACAGCCAGCCCCGTACCTGTAACTCTCCCTTCTCTCCAAGAGCTGGCGCTGTAATAAACTTAAACCCCCTTCATCATTATCTAGAATCCTCTAGGGAGTATATGAGGAAAGGCTTAGCTGCGTCTAATTTTAAAACATATGATTTTGCTTGGCACAGTTTCTTTTGTGTTCTCATTTCTGTTCCTCTTAAACCAGTTCTTACAAGCAGCATTTGTGCATTCATTTGTTATTGTACTGACACTCGCAAATTTAAGTTGCAGTATACTCGAGGTTTGATCGCGGGCGTTCAGTTTCATATCCGGTGTTATGATCCGTCTTTTCCAAGCATTTTTTCCAATCGGGCTGTTAAATTGCTGCTGAAAGGCATCTCTAAGACTCATCCTTCTTTCCCCGATCCGAGGCAGCCTATTACTCGCGGTATTTTGCACGCTATGGTCTCGATTCTCAGAGCGGGAGAGTTTTCTCCTTACATAGACGCCTTGCTGGAGTCCGTGTTTTTACTGGCTTTTTATGCCTTTCTCAGATGCGGCGAATTTACTACCCCTTCTAAAAATTGTAACCCCGATAGCGATGTCACTTTCTCTGATCTAGCTTTTCATCCTTGTCATTATCGCTTAAAACTTAAACATTCTAAACGTGGTGGCGCTTGCTCGGTCCTGCACCGATACTTCTTTTTGTCCCTTCAAATCCATGTTAAACTATTTAAAGTTGAGGCCTCGTACTGGCTTCCTTGCGCCGCTGTTCCTTATCCCCGGGAGATTTCCCATGTCGAAAGCTTGGTTTGGGCTTCATCTGAAGCTAGTTCTTCTAAGATATAATATTTCACCTCAGAATTATTCAGGCTGCTCGTTTAGGATAGGGGCTGTGACTATGGCGGCTAATCAGGGCATATCTTGTGCTTCGCTGCAACTGCTGGGTCGTTGGTCATCTTCTGCTTACTCCTCTTATATTCGTCCTGACATTGACGACCTTCTCACCAATCAACGATCATTAAAAGCCGTAATTCTGGTAAGCATGCATATAACTGGTGGTGGTGTGTTCCGCTTATGTCACATTGTTCTTTGTATGTCGTGGTTCATGGCCAGTATTTCCATTCTGGTCATCGTGCCAAGGTTAAAAAAAATAAATAAAAAATAAATAAATAGGATTTTATTTTGCTTTGTTTGTTGGCCTGAATTGCCATTCTGGCGGGTATGCCGTGATTTTCCGGCCTGAATTGCCGATGCCAGCCGAGTGGTCGATGCTGGCCTGAATTGCCGTTGCCAGTCGAGTGGTTGATGCAGATAATAAAAAATGGTTAGGATTTTGTTTGGCCAGAATTACCACTTCCGGACACTGTGTCAAGGATAAATACATTTAAAAAAATAAAAAAAAGGTTAGGATTTCATTTTGCTCTGTTTGTTGGCCTGAATTGCCATTCCGGCGGGTATACCGTGATTTTTCCAGCCTGAATTGCCGATGCCGGCCGAGTGGTCGATGACCGAAATACGGGAAGTATTTCATATTATATTTGTATTGGGAATGGATCATTACATTTGTTTTTCTATTTACCAGATCCATGGAGATTCCGTGTTTTGCCAGCCTGAATTGCCGCTTCGGTGAGATGCCGTTATTTCTTTTTGTCTTGTGGTCTGTGTCCACCCTGACCGAATTGCAGGAATTATTTACTTCGGTTTTGGGGGTTGTATCACTACACCAACATTTCTAGTTTCAGATACGTTGCTGCAGGAGGTAAGTATTAAGGTATATATGCTAGTAAGCACGTATGCATTTATGAATGCATGTCACAGTATACATATTACATATTTTATATCTTCTAATCTATAATTCCCGTCACGTTTTGGGGGTTATGTTCCTATTCTCTACCCCTTTAAAAATATTATTAATTCGATGGAGTCTAATCTCCAAAAGAATTGTACATTTTATCATGCAGTTGTATAATAATTATTTTTTTTTGCATATCTGCAAACGAAGTCTCTCCTGATTGAAATGAAGCTCAGCGTAAATTCTTTCAGGAAGATGTCATTAACCCAACCACTACTCTTTCTTCTTAAATCAAATCAACTGTTTAGAAGCGATACTTTCACTTAAACCAATCAGACATGGCCACGAAATTCAAGGGCCAATCACAGCATTACAGCTCTGCTTTAAATATGTTCTCCCTGTGCTGTCAGCTGTCATTACAGGCAAAGCGCTCAACCCTCCACCTCCCCTGCCGCCTCCAGTCATCATGTTTCTCCCGGCTGACCGCTCCGTTGCCTCGTCGGTCTGGTCTCCGGTCTCCTTCCACGCCGCCACCAGTGTCTAGACTCCATCGGGGGGTTATGTTCCTATTCTCTACCCCTTTAAAAATATTATTAATTCGATGGAATCTAATCTCCAAAAGACGTACATTTTATCATGCAGTTGTATAATAAATATATATTTTTTAGGGCTGTCAAACAATTACAATTTTTTAATTACGATTAATCGCTGAAGTTCTATAGTTAATCGCGATTAATCACATGTTTTATCACACTTAAAATTCTATTATTTTGCATTTCAGAACAGTTTTTAAGTACATAATAACAATGGGAAGCAATTCTTACCAGTGTATCTTGATTGGGAATCAAATGAATGCAAAGAAAGTTACTTTATGAACTTGACTTATTTATTTAATATACATTTTTAACAAATGTGTGAATCTGTCATTATTGCACAATTCCTCCAAGTACCTAACTAAAACACCACAGCAATTGACTGAGATGTAACACTAACACTTTGCTTATACAGTACAAACAAAATGGTCCAAAAACCAGATGCCACAGCAGGACATTTAACATTTTTCTAATAACAAGGAATGTAACAATTCTCCTGGACAGAAAAGGCAACGCCCCATGCCTTTGCAACTTCGCTGAAGTGCTCGGCACATGTTTCAGCGTAGTGTCGTTCTTCTGTATGTCAAACCGTTAAGGCAAACGAGTGCAAAGTCCAGCCAGAGTCAATATAGTGTGCAGTAACTCCTAAATAATTTTGATTACTCACTGACGTCCAGTGATCCCCGGTTAATGAGACAGCGTTTGCATTTTGCAGCAGTTCCAGTTTAGCTGCTTTCTCTGTGTCATACAGGCTGTGTATGCATGAAACTACTGTCCCCCTCGATGGCAGTGTATAAGACGGGTCAGAACATACCAACTGTAGCACTTCTTTAAGACCCGAGTCTTCTACGATGCTGACAGGTCTGCAGTTAGTTGCCACACATTTTGCAAGAGCTGTAGTAATTTTTTGGGATTTGGTTTCATCCACAGGTCGGCAAGTAGCACTCTCCAAAATATTGCTTTGCCTGAGCCCGCTAGCATCAAACTGCGTCACGTTAGTATGCTTAGCTCGTAGGTGGTAGCTCAAGCTTGACGTGCTTCGGTGATATTTTAATTTGGCTTTACACAATTTGCATATGGCTTTCGACTTGTCTACTGAGCCGTCCGGGAGTTTTTTTAAAAAGAAAAGCGCCATTCAGAAGTGTGTTGCTGCTGTCTTTCTCCATACCGGCAGCCTGCCTGCATTCTGCAGCAGAAGATGTGTTATGAAGAAGTACCGAGTGAAGTGTAAAATAAATTAATCGCATATCTGCAAACGAAGTCTCTCCTGAAATGGCAGATACATGCTCATTTGCTGAAGCAAAGACAGAAAATATTAGCGACCGGTTAGTGGTCGGAATACTTGATAAAGAACTGTCCGAAAAGTTACAGCTTACTCCCAACTTAACTCTTGACAAAGCGGTCGAGTTAGTGCAACAGTTGGAACAAGTTAAAGGACACATTAGAGAGCAAGGTGCCAGTGCTAACACAAGCACACACCTTAATGAAATTGCTAAGAGAGGGCAATGTGCAGCAAAGCCAGAGCGCTACCATTTTCAGCAAAAGGGGAGCAATGTGAAACCGGCGCAGGAAAAGTGGAGAAAGAACTGCTACAGGTGTGGAAAACCTCATGCAAAAGATGACCGATGTCCAGAGAGGAATGCTGAATGCCACACATGCAAAAAGATGGGACACTTTGCTGCAGTATGCCGTTCATACATTGTCAACGAGGTCAGTGCACAGGACGGAGTTAAGCAGAGCCAGGCTCCATTCCTCGGGGAAATCACACAGGTGACGGATACCACTGATGCATGGACGGTAAAGTTACCAATACAGGGCATTTTTGTGAACTTTAAAATTGATACTGGGGCAGATACGAGTGTAATAGCAGAAAAGACTTTTAGCTTAATGGAAAATAAGCCAAGACTGAAGAAAGTCTACACACCACTGGATATCCCAGGGGGCAGGCTGAGCTGCTTAGGCTATTTCATAGCTAAAACGCAAAGAAATCAGAAGCAGTTTCAAATTCAAGGTGCATGTGATTCGTGGGGATGGCAGCCATCTTCTTGGGGGAAATGTAGCTGTGGCAATGGGCCTAGCGAAACGCATTGGAGAAATAAGACAGCAAACCCCCTATCTTGCAGATGACGGAATATTCAAAACAAAACCAGTCAAGATAACACTCAAAGAAGGCGCTGTCCCATACAGTGTGTCAACTGCAAGACGTGTGTCAGTGCCCATGCTTTCTAAAGTTAAGAAAGAACTTGATCACATGGTAGCCAGTGGCGTAATCACTGAAACTAAAGAGCCAACAGAGTGGTGCGCATCAATGGTACCAAAACAAAGAACAGATTTGAATATGTGTTGATTTAAAGAACTTAAATAGAGCAGTGAAGAGGGAGAAATATATGCTGCCCACAATTGATGACATCCTGCCTAAGCTGGCTCATGCTAAGGTGTTCTCCCTGCTGGACGCTGCTAGTGGTTTCTGGCAGATACCACTGGACACAGAGAGTGCCAAATTGACCACGTTTATCACGGCATTCGGAAGATACTTCTTTAACAGACTTCCTTTCGGAATCACTAGCGTGCCTGAAATTTTCCAGCGCAAAATGACGGATCTTCTGAAGGACCTGGAGGGCGTGGTGGCATACATGGACGACATTTTGGTGTATGCAGAGACAGACGGACAAGAAAGGCTCCAGAACACCATAAACACATTGAGGAAAGCTGGGTTAAAGCTGAACCACGAGAAGTGCCTGATGCGTCAGCGACGACTCAACTACTTGGGCCACTGCATCGATGAGCATGGAATCCACCCAGATGAGACCAAAATCCAAGCCATCACACAGCTGCAACCACCCAACAACGTGCACAATCTCAGAAGAATCCTGGGTATGATTTACTATCTTATCTCCCACACCGGTCAGATGTCACCAAGCCAATGACTGACCTGCTTAAGACTGAGGTAATGTGGGTTTGGGGTCCGGCCCAAGAGGAGGCCTTTAAGAGGGTGAAACAGCTTATTACAGAGGCCCCTGTGTTAGCATTCTTTGATATTAAAAGAGACACTGTGGTTAGTGCTGACGCAAGCAGATATGGTCTGGGGGGGGGGCGGGTCCTACTGCAGTCACGTGATGGACAATTAAGGCCAGTAGCTTACTGTTCCAGGACTATGACTGATGCTGAAAAGCGCAATGCGCAGATTGAAAAAGAATGTGTTGCTGCAGTCTGAGCATGTGAAAAATTCACACGATACCTGTATGGTCTTGACACATTCACACTACAGAGTGATCACAAACCACTCATTCCAATTATCAACAGTAATGACCTAGATACAATGCCAATGACATGTCAGAGACTGTTGCTGAGCATGATGTGTTATAACCCTACAGCGGAATATTTTCCAGGGAAACAGTTGGTCATTGCAGACACAATATCCAAACAGCATCAACCGGAGACAGCCCAGGACGTTGCTGAGCTGACCAGTGAGCTTGAGGCGTACGAGGAGGCCGTTACTTAGGCGTGGCCCATCTCATCCAGCAAGCTCGACATGGTCAAACAGCAGACGCTGCAGCTGCTCAAACACTATATGACTGGTGAGTGGCCCAAGCACGCAGCCAATGTGCCACTAAAGGTAAAAGCCTTCTACACACACCGTGACCACCTCACTATATCACAAGGGCTTGTGATGTACAACAACAGGATGGTGATTCCCCATAGCATAGTGGTATGATAGTGAATTATACCAGAGCATGAGAACTGAGATACTTGAACGCATACACGACGGCCACCAAGGGATCGTGAAGTGCCGTGAGCTAGCTAAATGCAGTGTGTGGTGGCCAGGAATAAGCAAAACATTCAAGAGATAGTCAGCACCTGCAAGGAATGCCAGGAGATCAAGCCAACTCAGAGGAGAGAACCTCTGATCTGTACACCACTCCCGAGCCGCCCATGGGAGAAGGTAGCAGCAGACAGTTGAAAAAGGAGAACTTTCTAGTAGTTGTAGATTATTTTTCAAGATATATTGAAATTGCTCACCTCACTAACATGTCTGCTGATATGACCATAGCTTGTCTGAAAAATATATTTGCTCGATGGGGTTGTCAAAATGAACTGATTACTGACAATGGACCCCAATTCTCAGGGACTGTGTTTGCGAAGTTCGCAAAAACATTTCATTTCAGACACATAATTACAAGCCCTCATTATGCACAAGCCAATGGGGAAGCAGAGCGAGCTGTGCAAACAGCTAAACAGATCCTCAGACATTCTGACCCTGTCCTACAGAGCAACACCCTTACAGGCCACAGGAGCGAGCCCCGCACAGCTCATGTTGGGCAGACAAATCCTCTCCATACTTCCTACCTTGGTGGTTAACCTGCAGCCCGCATGGCCAGATCTTCAAAAGGTGCGACAAACCGACAACTGTGCCAAGCTACAGTAGAGTCTACAACTTCAGGCACAAGGTCAGACCTCCATCCGAGCTACAGCCGGGGACCCGTGTTGCAGTAAAGCTCGACAATGAGAGGGGCTGGATTAAATCAGCTTTAGTGGTGCAGAAGTGCGGCACACCACGTCGTACATTGTGCAGACGGAGAAGGGAACTCTCCGAAGGAACAGACACCACCTCAGACCCATCCTATGGGCTCCAATGGCCCCTCCACAACAACAGGTACCAGTGGGTCACAACACACAGCCAAGCGAGGGGAGTAACACACAGACTGACTTACCTGACTTACTTTCCAAAGGAGATCAAGGTTCAATCGCTCAAACTGCCACTGCACCCGTGAGACTCAGAGACACAGTGGTAGAACGGTGAAACCACCAGACAGTATGGAGAATACGTGTAACCTTCCACAGTATTACTTAGTTCCAGCAGCAATTAGTTTGAATTGTTTATGTTGACCTGTTTTGTCTCAATGAAAAGGAAGAAACAAAAACAGCATAAAAAAGGTGTTAATTTGTGGAATGTATCACAATGAATAGAATGTGTTACTGAAATGGAAGAATATGCTATGAAGTTAACTAAGTTGAATGGTTTTAACTTTTACTGGAGTTGTTAAAAATGTACGGTACTGCATGTCTTAACAGACTCAAAGAAAGGGAGATGTATTGTAATGGTACTAGTTTGTTTAGCGGATTGTTACATCATGGGTGTGTTAGAGTCTGGGGAGGAATTCTAGGGCAGAGTATCAATACGCGGGTGGCCGACAGGTTGATTAGTGAAGCTCATGTGTTCCTGATGTCTAACTGGACTGTTCTGCAATAAAGCCAAATACAGTGGATAACTCTGTGAATTATTCGTACAACATAATTCTACAAGTGTGATATGGGAACAGGTGCTTAGATCAGCGCCATCAGCAGAAATATTCCCAGTAGAGGATTAGCTCACTGGGGACACACCTCTGGAAGTCCTGTTTTCATTATTTCATCATGTCATACAAAAACAGCAGCAAAGCTGGGTGCCAGGACACAGACGGATGAAAACAGAAGTGAAGGGGGCTGAAGAGTACTGTCCCATGTTACAGACTAGACAATAATAAATATTCGGATATAATGTAAGATTGAAGTGTTGAAATCGTGTCTGGGAGGTGGAGAAGTTTACATCACCTCAGCACAACCTAAATCCCCAAACCTTTGCACTTTCCTTACACATATGTTTTTCTGAGTCCATTTTTGCAGCCTTTTTGTTCATTACATGCATAATATTGACATGACTTTACGGTGGAAGTTCAAAGTGTAGAGTGGCTGCTTTCAGTCATGCGCAGTAATGTAGTGAGTGGTTAGTTTCAGAAGTAGTACAATACCCGCCGTATGCATGTCTTGACCAGAGCACTTCAGTAAACATTACTGATATTGAAACATCAGCTGTCCAACAGATTGTAAATTGTAATTTACTCATTGGGGATCATCAATAAAGAGTATAAATTATATGCTTATTAACTATAAGGTGAAATTGAAACTCTAACCCCACCAGGATTCCACCACACACGTCTGAGCTGTGTTCCAGCGGCGTTGCCAGCAATCGAGAGCAGGCGGCAGCAGCCGGTGGCGGAGACAAAAAGCAGCGCTCAAGTCTGACAGTTTTCAGCCGTTTCCAGAGCCTTCAGGATGAGCAGGAGTCACATAAACACTCACATCCTGTTAGGTCCGATTCCGATTTAATAAAATGTTATCAGACCTATATATCATCTTGTACACAGTCTCCAGTTGTTTTTATTAAGACAGAGTAGCTGTCAAAATGCTCTACATGCGATCTGTTGCTGATTTGAATTAACAACACACTGTATGATGATCCGTAATCTGAACAGGTTTAGGCTCTCTGACTTCTAAACGTAACTATCAGCCACACAACATTTGGTTTGTACAGAATAAGCCTTTAAATCAGACAAATAGCAGTTAAAATCCCTCCAAATCAAAATCAATAAAAAGTTTATATAAAACGTCATCATGTTGATTCGATTCTAAACCAATCAGCTGTTAGATCAGTTGTGAGGCCGACGTTTCCCAGCATGCCCTGGGTCCTGGGGTCGTGCAGTCGGTGAAAAGCAACTGTGCTGCCTGTGTCTCAAAATTGTGGCCGCCTTGATCTTGTGAGGTTATCGTTGCCCACGTGTACATGACGTCAGAGAAAATCTGGATCAATTCGGACACAAAGCTAACCGGCATGCATTAGGCGCGATTGTCGGTAATCGATTCTGCGCAGACCTGGCTCATCTCGAACGAGCCTAGTGCTTGTGATTCCACCAACCACAACGCGTCTCTCTGCTCTCTCAATCCTCGAAAAATACGCATCGGGTCTATTTTTGACGGAGCCGCGGGGGGTTCAACAGGCCGCACAGGAAGTGGGAGGGCACTCCTTGCGCAGACTCCTGATTGTTTATCACATTACTACACTTTAACAACTAAAACACAGCCACAAATCTTTGATCCATGTCATTCATAACTGGAAGAAATGGAATAAACCTCTAACTCTGTAGACTACTTACTTTTGTGGTAGATGCACAAATATTAGATTACAACATGTTCTGTATTATTGAAAGGATCATATTAATGTTCCAAAATGTTAACAGCTGTGCTCATCATGTTTCATTTAAACTCAATTTGCAAAGAAAGTACCGCACACTGCCTAACTTGCAAAAATATAATTATTGGCTGGCAACATTTTATTACTAGACCATCATCAGCAAAATGCCTGCCAAAATGACACCCAGTGACAGTATATGGTAAAGTTTATCATCTAGTCAGTTCATTAAACAGCTTGTACAAGGTGAATGAGAACACTGAGGTTCTAAATTCCAAAATTACATTTACAAATAAATGACATCACTTTATCAGAACTTCATCACATGGTCTCTTCTATGAAGATGTCCACCTGTTCTCTCGACATTATTCTAACCAACCTAACTAGCTAACAGCAGCTAACTACAGTTAGCAGCAGCTTTAGATTATATTCAACTTTATTGTCATTGTGCAGAGTACAAGTACAAAGACAGCGAAATGTGATTTGCAGACGCAAGCTGCATTTCATTGAAGTGCAAAAAAGCTGAAAAGTGCAATGTGATATACAAAGTATAGACAGGTGGTGCATAGGCAGGACAAGAAATATATTGCAGTGCTATAAGAGCATAATAAATATGGCTATGTAATATGAACAATGTATGAACAACATGTACAGATATGTGCAATGTAGTAGCAGTGACATACTAGTAGTAAGAATAATATAGATATATGCAGTGTATTAGCAGAATATATAATAAAAACTGAATAAATATGGATATTCTGAATGAACCATATAGACAGATATGTACAGTATGTACAGTTGTGCAGTGTGGTAACATTATAAGAGTAGTGAGAATAAGTGTATGTGCAGGATGAATATTATGAAGAGCAGTAGAATATGGTTATGTATAGGTGTAAATACAGTATGTACATTTATAAATAAATAAATAGAACAGTATGGGTGGGGTAGGGTAGTGCAAATTGTCTGGACGGGCTTAGTAGGTTAATTGTCACAGGATGCAGAGCTAGAGTTTAATAGGGTGACAGCCGCAGGAAAGACGCTTCCTCTGAACCTGCTGGTGCAGAGAGACCTGTAACACCTCCCAGAGGGGAGTGGGGTGAACAGGCTGTGGTTGGGGTGAGAACAGTCTTTGATGATGCTGCGCGCCTTACGCAAGCTTCGCTTGCCCTGGCTGGCCTCGATGGAGGGGAGTGAGGAACCGGTGATGCGTTGGGCAGTTTTCACCACCCTCTGCAGTGCTTTCCGGTCATGGGCAGAGCAGTTGCCATACCAAACTGTGACACAGTTGGTGAGGATGCTCTCAATGGTGCAGCGGTAGAAGTTAACCAGGATCTGAGGAGACAGGTGGACCTTCTTGAGTCTCCTCAGAAAGAAGAGACGCTGGTGAGCCTTTTTGATAAGGGTAGAGGTGTTGAGGGTCCAAGAGAGGTCCTCAGAGATGTGGACACCCAGAAACGAAGCTGGTGACACGTTCCACCTCAGTCCCGTTGATGAGAATGGGGGTGTGTGTGCTAGAGCTTTAGACTTCCTGAAGTCCACAATGAGCTATTTGGTCTTCTTGGGGTAGGTGGTGGTAGGTTGTTGTCAGTGCACCACGATGATAGGTGCTGGACCTCCTTCCTGTAGGCCGTCTCACCGTTGTTGCTGATGAGAACAATCACTGTAGTGTCGTCTGCAAACTTAGCGGTTACTTTAGCAACAAGTAAAGCTATCTGTCCAAAACTCCATAAATCACCTCAGTACTGTATTCACTGTCGTCAAACTGGCCTTATTACATTTATGACATCTTAATAAAAGGCCAAATATTTTGCAAAACGTTTTCCCTGAACTACTCATCCCCCCTCTAATGCACCTGTCTCACGTTACAGATGTGCAAAGTATTTTTCTTTTCTCATTTAAATTCAATGAAATAATTGGCCTATCCCTTGTAATTTGTCTCGTGCTTGATGGGATACAGTGAGGAAAATAAGTATTTGAACACCCTGCTATTTTGCAGGTTCTCCCACTTGGAAATCATGGAGGGGTCTGAAATTGTCATCGTAGGTGCATGTCCACTGTGAGAGACATAATCTAAAAAAAAAAATCCAGAAATCACAATGTATGATTTTTTAACTATTTATTTGTATGATACAGCTGCAAATAAGTATTTGAACACCTGAGAAAATCAATGTTAATATTTGGTACAGTAGCCTTTGTTTGCAATTACAGAGGTCAAACGTTTCCTGTAGTTTTTCACCAGGTTTGCACACACTGCAGGAGGGAGTTTGGCCCACTCCTCCACACAGATCTTCTCTAGATCAGTCAGGTTTCTGGGCTGTCGCTGAGAAACACGGAGTTTGAGCTCCCTCCAAAGATTCTCTATTGGGTTTAGGTCTGGAGACTGGCTAGGCCACGCCAGAACCTTGATATGCTTCTTACAGAGCCACTCCTTGGTTATCCTGGCTGTGTGCTTCGGGTCATTGTCATGTTGGAAGACCCAGCCTCGACCCATCTTCAATGCTCTAACTGAGGGAAGGAGGTTGTTCCCCAAAATCTCGCAATACATGGCCCCGGTCATCCTCTCCTTAATACAGTGCAGTCGCCCTGTCCCATGTGCAGAAAAACACCCCCAAAGCATGATGCTACCACCCCCATGCTTCACAGTAGGGATGGTGTTCTTGGGATGGTACTCATCATTCTTCTTCCTCCAAACACGGTTAGTGGAATTATGACCAAAAAGTTCTATTTTGGTCTCATCTGACCACATGACTTTCTCCCATGACTCCTCTGGATCATCCAAATGGTCATTGGCAAACTTAAGACGGGCCTTGACATGTGCTGGTTTAAGCAGGGGAACCTTCCGTGCCATGCATGATTTCAAACCATGACGTCTTAGTGTATTACCAACAGTAACCTTGGAAACGGTGGTCCCAGCTCTTTTCAGGTCATTGACCAGCTCCTCCCGTGTAGTCCTGGGCTGATTTCTCAGCTTTCTTAGGATCATTGAGACCCCACGAGGTGAGATCTTGCATGGAGCCCAGTCCGAGGGAGATTGACAGTCATGTTTAGCTTCTTCCATTTTCTAATGATTGCTCCAACAGTGGACCTTTTTTCACCAAGCTGCTTGGCAATTTCCCCGTAGCCCTTTCCAGCCTTGTGGAGGTGTACAATTTTGTCTCTAGTGTCTTTGGACAGCTCTTTGGTCTTGGCCATGTTAGTAGTTGGATTCTTACTGATTGTATGGGGTGGACATGTGTCTTTATGCAGCGAACGACCTCAAACAGGTACATCTAATTTAGGATAATAAATGGAGTGGAGGTGGACATTTTAAAGGCAGACTAACAGGTCTTTGAGGGTCAGAATTCTAGCCGATAGACAGGTGTTGAAATACTTATTTGCAGCTGTATCATAGAAATAAATAGTTAAAAAATCATACATTGTGATTTCTGGATTTTTGTTTTTAGATTATGTCTCTCACAGTGGACATGCACCTACGACGACAATTTCAGACCCCTCCATGATTTCCAAGTGGGAGAACTTGCAAAATAGCAGGGTGTTCAAATACTTATTTTCCTCACTGTATCTTGCTCTGGACTAAAAGGTCTGCTGCTAGCAGTGATAGTCTGACCACAATTATTTAGCTTTAAAGAATCTTGTTTTGATATAGAACATGTTGATAATGAAACAATCTTGATCCTTGATTCAGGGCTATAGCTATACATGTTCTGGGTTTTTTTCTCAGGGTGACAGGCATTAAGAAAAGCCACAGTCCAGGACCTGCCTTCACTTTCTGATATTTCAGCAGGAAAGTTACCCAATGTAATCAGTTTGTCTGGCACAATCACACTTGGAGCCAGCACTCCACCCTCCTGGGTCCTGGGCTAATCTAGCTCCAATAACACCAGTCAGCGCATTAACAGGTGAGGTCATGGCAGCAGGAAATATGAGTCAGCTGAGATAAAGAGTGATGTAAGGTCGTGACCTGGACTCAGCAGGAGGTTCAGGAAGTGGATTATAAACCTGTCGGCCCTCACACATTGTCTGGGATATGGGAGCAGGGAAGGAGTCGATCTCTGAATATGTTGATTTCTGTCAGATAAACAAGATGAGCGTTTGTGTGTTTGAACACAGCAGCTCGGGGCCCCGTTCTTCCTATGTGGATAACTGAGCTCTCCAGATTACAATGTTGACCACTGGACACAAGTCTGTATTTTTTGGTTCTTCAAAGCTGTTTTCAGAGCAACTTTAAGCCCAAATCTAATCTTTATTGACAGGTAGCTGGATCAGATACAAATGGCTCTTTCTTTATTCAGTTCTTTATTTATAATGAAAGTGTCGATAAAATATAATTTAAATCTTTAGTGCGTAACTTTTTGATATTAATGAACGTCCGTTACATTCAAGCCATTGCCAAATGAGTTGCTACAAAGCTAATTAAGACTATCAGCTCCACACAACTCTCTCTGGATTTCTCAGTATGACTATGTTCAGAAGATTGTGTCGACCGGTGACTTTCCCACACAGAAGCTCGAGTAAAGATAATGACCTCTTTGGAGAGTCCATCATTTTTTTGAATCCTCCGTGTCCTCCTTGGCTACTAGCAACTGCGTAGAGGAGGGGTGGGGGTGTTGCGCGAACACGGAAGGCTTGTACCATGTGGATGCGACAGTTTTATTGTCATTACTTAGAATTCCTCATGGGGCTGACAGAAACTACACTTGGGAAAAGAGTTACCTTTATACTGTATATAACAAAATAAAGTGCTGTACACTAATGAAGAACCAAGCCAAATGTAGTTTGAGAAACTGATCAAAAAGCAGAGCGGAGCAGACGGAGAGGCGACTGGACATACACACAGGTGAAAACAATAGCAGCATGACTGGTAATCAGGTGAGGTGAGTCTTTGAGTGGAGCTTCAGTGCTTTGTGTGGACTGAGTCATCCGGCTTCAGCTGCAGCCAAAAGCACCAAGCTGAGCTCTTCCAGTCAAACACCTTCACTTACTTCAGCTAGTGTACCGTAACACAGGATGTAATTAACTCTGCATATCCTGCTGTGACTAACAAGCTGTGGAGTCAGGTGGGTTGTTTTCATCCTTAGTGAAAATGAACACTAAAGGGGCCGAGGTCAAAGAATCGTTGATCACCATGGAAAATTATACAACAAAGTTCTCCATGACTCCAAATTGATGGAGAGTGTTTTTCTGCTTGGGTGCAGCCTGGACTGGAGATCAAGGAGGATTTAAGGTATAGGCTTCTTTGTTTGGAGATAAGAAAATTGCTGCATCAAGACCAAACATCAAAATAAAACACATTAAATAAGAACATGTGCAAACTTCAGCCAGTCAGTTAATCACAAAGCCATTCCCTCTGTTAAGAACTACAGATCTCAGAAATCTGAAGGCATAGATCTCAAACCATACACACCTTAGTAAATAAATAACAGGCAGACCCATCTTAGTTTACATGTTTAAAAGAAAACACATGATCTGTCTGTTTTCCAGGAGTGTGATATTGATCAGTTTAACTGACAGAGGGACAATTGAATGTTTAGGGGACCCTGTTCCTCTCCGGGAACCATCACTTTATCGTGTTGGAGAGGTTTGTGCGTCCCTGTGAACCTGAGGGATGTGTTGCCTGGAGCCTGGTGCTCCTGGTAGGGTCTCCCATGGCAAAGTGAGGAAGCCCGGGGCCCCCGTCGGGAGCCAGGCCCAGATGGAGGGCTTGTCAGCGAGTGCCTGGTGGCGGGGTTTGTCACAGAGCCCGAACAAGCTACGCGGCACCACCCTCTCCATCCCACCTGTGGGAGGAACACCTGGGGTCGGGTGGCAGTGAAGGTCAGGGGCCTCAACGGGCCAGACCTGGGCAGCAGAGCAGGTGACGAGATGCATTCAGCATATGGATGAGGTGGCTGTTGAGTGAGAGTACACAAAGAGCCGCACTGACAGTCACCACTTTCTCCCCTTGTGTGAGGTCTGTTGCTTGAAGAAATGGGGCTAAAATTTCCACAAGCTCTTTCAGCTGACTCCATTATCCGGCTGATAAGCACAAGCCTTTATGTCCTTTGGCTTCCAGTTGAAAAATTAGGCTTTGGGGATCAACTCTGGATGGGTTCCACATCATACGGTATTCCTCACTTATTGCCTCCCACAAGCTGCTGTTTTCCAGGTCATCTTCACCATCATCTTCACTGTCAGTTTTAACAGAGGGGAAACAAACTGTGACGGCTTTTGTCATATTTGAGGCAATATCACAGATGATGTAATCTAATTTATGTTTTATATAAAAGTTTATATTATATCAGACGTTGCAATATTAATGAGACGCCTGATATTATCTGACGAGCTACGCATGTCAATAAACCCCACTTGATCAGGATGAATTAAAGAAGTAATAACCTTATTTAATCTATTTGCCAAAATATTTGAAATAATCTTAACATCTAACTGCATTAAGGAAATTGGGCAGTAATTCTTACAGTCTCCTTGGTCTTTACCTTTCTTAGGAACCAAAGTTATCAAAGTCTGCCTAGGAGTTAAACTCCCTTTCTTTTCAAAAAATGTAGAAAAGGTTGTTGAAAAGCAACTTGTTCAAATACTTGAACTGCACAGGGTGTTTGATAAATTTCAATCTGGTTTTCATAAACTGTTTTCCGAAGCGGCTTTACTTAAGGTCTCAAATGATGTTTTGATGGCTGCAGATGCTGGAGATTGTTCAGTCTTTGTTTAATTGGACCTTAGTGTTGCATTTGATAATGTCAACCACCATATTCAAGTCAACAGGCTATATCACCTGGGCATTTCAGGGACTGTATTGGAGTGGTTCTCATCCTTTTTCACAGATAGGACTTCTTCAGTCTCTGTAGGTGAATTTGTGTCAGAGAGTGCTGCTTTGCCATGTGACGTCCCCCAGGGATCGGTCTTGAGACCCATTTTATTCTCCATATACATGCTGCTACTAGGACTGTAGGTTTGGTAACATCTATCACTTGTACGCTGACAACATCCAGTTGTATCTTTCATTTAAGCCTGATGAGCAACAGACACTTACTGAACTGTTTAAATGCTATTAGGAGCTGCATGGCAAACCATTTTCTGCAGTTAAATGCAGACAAAACTGAAGTTCTGTTTTTGCCCCTAATAACCTTCAAGTCAGTGATATGGTAGAACCTGGGTGCCCTATCCTCTTCTTCTCTGCTTAGTCTGCGTTATGTTATAACAATATCAACGCACCGACTGATGTTTTTGGAAAAACGTTTATTGCGCAAGGAGCAAGAGGAGCTGATCACAGCCATGATTCTGAGCAGCATGCATGGGAATGAAGCACAATATACAATATCTGAATAAATGTCCTGCCTTTCCCTGATGGGCTGAATAAGTCAATACATTTGTGGCTCAGCACGTTTCAGAAATAACGTCGCTAAGATGGTTTAAAGTGTTGCTAAATCTAGCGAGAAAGTTGCCAAGTTGGCAACACTAGATCCAGCCCAGAATCTGTATGGCACATGATCCCCATAGGATGTCATATCCAGCATCACATCTCAATCACTCCTTGTTACACATTTCCTGACAGAAGGAGCAGGAGAAAAAGAAAGAGAAGGGTCTTTCTCACACTTTGGGGGTCTCTTGACACACCAGGGACATGTTAATGTTGAAAAGCCATGAAAAAGTTAAAAAACATTTTATTACTTGCTACTAGCTAGCTTTACCTATTTTCAGCTTAGCAGCATGTTGCAGTATCAACCTCTCACCTCATATAATATATATGTTTCATCATTATGCCTGCTAACCACAAACATAGCACTTTGTTCATAGTGGCTTTGTTCTATTCTGTTGTGTCAGTATAAAATGTTTCCATAATGAAGATCTACTACGGTATCTAATCCAAAAAGCCATAACAAAAAGATGAACACACAATGTTACAGAGTCTATGTCTGAAAGGCATTTGTACTATTCACTGGAAGTCTTAATCATGGCTACAGTGTGTGTGTGTGTGTGTGTGTGTGTGTGTGTGTGTGTGTGTGTGTGTGTGTGTGTGTGTGTGTGTGTGTGTGTGTGTGTGTGTGTGTGCGTGTGTGTGTGTGTGCGTGTGTGTGTGTGGTGTGTGTGTGTGAACTAATACTGGCCACTGAAGTGTTTTTCTGCAATCATCTCATCAGCTACAAGAAATCACTCCTGAAAATTCAAATTCAAACTGTTTGTCCCGCTGTCAATACTCATTTATTACAGTAACTGTCAGAGCCACTGTGAGGCTGACGCACACTGCAAATTAAATTCCAAATGAAGACTCTATATGAACAGTCACATGCTTTGAGTTCTCTCAAAGTTAACAATCCTGTTAGTTGCAATTTTGTCCACCAACACCCCTATGAACTAATGATGTAACCGAGGAGTCTGGGAGAAGACCGTTTGATTTGGAATATTTTCACCTCTCAGAGCAGAGTGGCATGGCTCTGGTTTCTCGGGCTACACCCACAGGGCTGGTATTTAAGTCCGTTCCTCCTCCCAGACTTCATCAGTCTGATGCAGGGAGAATAACAAGAGCGACAGGAATCAGTAATACTGACAAACATGCCTGTGGAAACTTCAGCCACATTCTCTGTTCTCCTGCTCATTATCTCATCGGTAAGTTTTCTTTTAACAACAATTGTTGAATTAAAAAGTCATTTGGGGATACTCATAGTAAGAGTGAGGTGCTGTGCTGCTTTGGAAATCTTCAGAGCATGTGAGTCGTTAGATTACACCATGAAGAACTGAACCTCTGATGATAAAGTTTGGGATTGTTGTGTTTGGGTAGAAATGTAGTGAGCTCCTGCTGCTTCTGGCACCACCTTACATTTACTTACAAAAGTATTTTCTTCACTATTTCTCATCTTTTTTCTGAAATTTTTTTGCTGTCATGTTTTTTCCTCCAAACCTGCTCCCTCTGTGCTGGGCTGATGCTGAACAGTGGGAAGGAAACAAAACATGGAAAATTTTTGCTGTCCCATGTGATCACAGTCTGGTGTCGCCATCTTGTGGCATTCTGTGGCGTTATTAAACCAGACCAAAACAACTCCAGAAGCCTTTATACATTTGCTACAACAATGAATCTGCTCTCTATGTAAAGTGTGTTCTCATATTACATGTGGCAAGTTGATATATTCATACTTATTTTTATGGTATGTTGTATAAAATACATTTGTTTGCCACTCCATTCACTTGGAGGCTTGAACCCAATTTGAAGCTGTACATTGTAACATGTCCTCATCTAAATGACAAAGTTCGCCCAAACAATAGAAGTGCTAGAGAACGATGTGTTATATGTGTTGTTTTGGAAGGTAATCACACCTTGTATAGGAAGATTGCAGCCCAGTGAGCACGTCTGAAAGACTCTTTTTGGCCACTTTGGGACAGCGCATCACAACAAACACACCTGCCGTATCATATACAGGTGTTATGGCCAATGGGTTAGCAAATAGTTGTCTATTTACACAGACACAGACCACCACTAGCATTCATTTGGAGTCGTGTTTGTGTCCATCTGATGAATGTGAGCCAATATTTAGCACTATGTTCTCCAGCTAGTCTCTAACTGTCTGCTGTTTGCTATGGACAGGAAGTGTACACTGGCTTTATCAGAGCTGATTTAACTGAAAACAGCTGCTGCACTCGTCTAAACAGTTATAGTTCAGTCATTTTATGAAAAAGGTAGAACAAATTGCAACAGAAGCAAACTCAACTGATTTTGTATCCTCAATATGTACTGAGTAAGGAAAAAAGAAGCCCCGAAGAATCCCATTAGGGGAAAGTTTCGAAAAGACCCAAATATAGCCTATTCATACGCCTATTCATTCTTTTTCTCACGTGAATATGGTAAACATTTTAACCTTTAGATATCACCATGAAAATGATTGAGTTGATTACTTACATTAAGACAAACAAAAAATGTATTACAAGTTTTTTGTTATTTGTTAACATGGGCAAACGGTGCATAATCTAATTACGTATGTTCTAATTTGCATAAATACCACAACAGATCTAAACATTGGGTATAGCCAGGTGAAAATGTCGTTTTATCAATCCAGCTTTGCTTGTGGGGCTATTGTAATGTTGGCTAGTTTTATTTATAATAAAACATTGTATTTTATAAACTTCATGTGTTTTGTGTGCAGAAATCTAACGTGTGGAGTAATTAGTAACTAAAGCTGTCAGATGAATGTAGTGGAGTAAAACGTACAATATTTCTCTCTGAGATGTAGCGGAGTAGAAGTAGAAAGTGGCATGAAAAGAAAAGACTCAAGTAAAGTACAAGTACCTCAAATGTGTACTTAAGTACAGTACTTGAGTAAATGTACTCAGTTACATTCCACCATTGGTGCCTCTCTTCAGAACAGCACCAGGAGTGTGCTCAGTGTCCCGTGGACATCCTGTGTGTCTGGTGCTGTACCCACTGTGTGCTGCTGATCTCACAGTGCAGGGAGAGTTGGTGCTTGTTGTTGCTACTGTATCCACACACTGCAGGAACGCTACAATACCAGCCAGCAGGTTTGCAGTGGGTGGAGTAATACTGGATTTGGTGTGGTGTGTGCCTTCTGAACGCCTCTGGTTCTGGAAGTGTTTTTCCCCGTTCAATATCTCCGTTGACGTTTCATTTCATGCTTATATAGAGTTGAAACCTGGAACCAAGCCAACCAGCTACGAGATGAGTCGTGACCATTGTGGGGAATTTTAGCAGGCACAGATTTAACTATTAGCAATTACCAAAAGTATTTTATCAATATACAGGTATGAATATTGAAAACCTTATCAAATTGAATAAATAGTAAACGGGGCACCACAGTGAACTCAGGGACCAATAACTGAACTGTGGATACTGTCTCAACACGTGATGTTCTCTTAAAAACATGAATTGACTGAATTAATGAATGAATCTCATATTACTGTAATAAACAGTGAAGGAGTGAAATCTGAGCACTGACCTGCACAACCAGCTGTTACAAAATATACACACATCATCACAGACAACTACTCTGTAAAGTCTAATAGAATTTATTTAACTTCAGCTATACTGATTAATGATCAATAATTCTTAAATCAATAAACATCTACTATCCTGCTACTACTATAACTGTGTGTGTGTGTGTGTGTGTGTGTGTGTAAATGAATGAGGAAGAGAGGAGAGAGAGCGCGAGAGAGAGAGAGAGAGAGAGAGAGAGAGAGAGAGAGAGAGAGCGAGAGAGAGAAAGAGAGAGAGAGAGAAAGAGAGAGAGCGATGGTGGCGTGACCACGTGGAGAGTCCAAGATGGCGGGGAAACCGCGAGAGTTGAGACTCTTTGAAATGGAACCATATGTTGTAGACAAAGGGTACAAAATGGCTAATGTGGTGTGGAATTAAACTAAGTATCACCTTGTATATACCCACAAGGCCTTTAAGTATGTATGTGTGTGTGTGTGTGTGTGTGTGTGTGTGTGTGTGTGTGTGTGTGTGTGTGTGTGTGTGTGTGTGTGTGTGTGTGTGTGTGTGTGTGTGTGTGTGTTGGTTAGTGAGAGAAAAGGGGACAGGAAAGACAGAGAAGCCAAGGCAAAGCAACACCTGAGATCTTAACTCCTGGCGGGCGAAATAATCAGTCTTTTAGCTCCGTAATAATAGTAGTTTAACTCCGTTATTTCGGAGGTCTGAACTTTTGAAAGTTTATTAACCTCACAGCAGCACGTAACTAGCCCGTCCCAACAGCCTGGGACACAATGAATGCAGCCATACAGGCAAACTTAAAGGTGCAGTAGGTAAGACTTATAAAACGGACTTTCTGTCATATTTGCTGAAAATGACCCTATGTCCGAGTAGAACTACATGAAGCAGGTAATTTAAAAAAAAATCAGGCTCCTCTGGCGCCACCTACAGCCTGTAGTGCGATTTGCAAAAATCCACCGCGTCCTGTTCAGATGCACCAATCAGGGCCAGGGGGGGTGTCTAACTGCCTGTCAATCAGTGGTCGGGTCCTCCGAATGGCAGCGGAGGGAAACAGCTGAGTCGACTAAATGAAGAAAAGGGCAGTTTACGGTGTTGTCCTCCTCCTTCTCTGTGAAGAAACAGTTTCTTCTTTCTGCAGGTTAAATGGAACACTGATTGGATAGTGTTTCTACAGGTTCCAGAATGTGTTACCGTGAACATAAAACAGACTGTTACTCGTCCAGCCAGGTGAAAACGGCTATTTAAAGGTACAAACTTTAGCAGAGTAGTATGTCCCCTGTAGCAACGTGAGTTGCAGTGGGAAAGACACAGCGATGTGACCTGCATTAGTTTTTATCTTCTGGGTCACGTGACCAGGAACCCCTGGGGTTTCCTTGATTTCCTTTGAATGGAAAGCCAGAGTTTGGATTCAGACTTAAAGTTATCACATGAGTGTGGACATAAGTGTCTGTGGTTTTGGCCCCTCAGGCTGTGGTTCCTACATGTAGGCCCCTTTCCTTTCTTACAGGAGCCACATGGCTACAGAGTTTCTCTTTGTTGGAAAGGGTCACATGGTTCAGGTTCCAACACCATAAAACATCTGAGTCGGCGCAAAAGAACATTTTGAAAACTGCAAAAGAGGTAAAGGAACAAGAATGTACAGAAACAATCAGAGACTTCAGTGGTAGCAGCTCGCTATAGAGAGCCAAAGTAACGCCCTTCTACTTCCGGTCCATGGGACCTATCTTTAAAAAAAATATGAACGGTAGTAAACGGGGAGAGGCAAATCATTTTTTGATCCCATTTTAATTGAGCCATGGATTACAAATATGATGTTCGTCAATTTAAAAGATATTTTTTCAACCGAAGAAAGTCTCAGTTAGCCGTATGTTTGTCATATGACCACTTAGTTTAGTGTGAAACTGCTCAGTGAACAACATCTCTCGTCTCACACAATTTACCTCACCTAGCTTGATGCTCAACTTGCTTGCTAGCTAGCTAGCTTAGCTCTGTTTCACAACATATGTCACGTTATCTTACCTGATGTGTTTTATCCAGTGAAGTGTTTTCAGCAGATAAGCAAAAGAACAAGCGAGATCCTCTGCTTGTTTGAGTAATGTTACATCCGCGGTACGATACACAGAGACATCGTAGCTTCAGCGAGACGTCATCCATGCAACTTTGAAGTGTGGAGTCTTTCTAATTATGTATTTTCAGAGTCTTATACTTCAACAGTTTAAAAATAAACTGAGACTTTCTTGACTTGCGAAATTATCTATTAAACTGATGAACATCATATCTGTAATTCATGGCTCAATTCAAATGGGATCAAAAAATAATTTGTCTTTCCCATTATATGACTACTGTTCATATTTTTTCTGAGTTAAGGTCCCATGGCGGTCCACCGGAAGGGGAGGGACTTTGCCGCTCTATAGCCGTTCACGGGTTCAGTAAACATTTCCATGGTAACAGCAAGCTCCACCAATCAGAGACGTCGCTGCTACACTTAGGATTATAGGTAGTGTTGTACTCTTCTGTGACTTCATGAATAAAATATACAGACTTTGTTTCACCACTTCACAGCTCGTGGTCAGTCTGCTTTGGTTTCCCGTCTGGAACCACACTTTTGATCTCTATATGCATTGACGGGGGTGTCCATCTCTAGCCTTCACTCATTAACCTGTGCTTTTTGTGTATGTGTGTGTGTGTGTGTGTGTGTGTGTTGCAGACAGCGGGCCAGGACTGTTCCCAGCCCTGTGCCTGCTCTGCAGAGCCCCCCCCCTGCCCGCTGGGCACCAGTCTGGTCCTGGATGGCTGTGGCTGCTGTAAGGTGTGTGCCAGGCAGCTGGGAGAGCCCTGCTCCCTGCTGGAGCCCTGCGACCATCACAAGGAGCTCTACTGTGACTACACTCTGCTGAGTGACAGTGAGACTGGCATCTGCATGGGTAACCCATTCTCCTTCACAGACACACACACACACACACACACACACACACACACACACACACACACACACACACACACACACACACACACACACACACACACACACACACTGTGTGGTAACCACTGTGTATTTTGTTGTCCACTGTGTAATGGTTGATTGGAAGCTGGGAGCTCATACACTTGTTTGCAAGTTGTGTTGTTTGAAGGCAGAATTTGTTGCATATTTTAAATGTTTTGGCATGGTTAGAGCCTTTTGCAAACAAAATGTGTCATTTTGACCATGAGTGCCACTGTTACGGCCTGTGTGTTAACTGTTTTGAAAATGTGGAGTTTGAGTTGACTGCTGCATCAAAGCAATCAAGAAAAAGTCTAACATGAATAAGAATAATAAAAACTAGAAAAAGGCTCAAACAATAACACAATAAAAAACATCCAGGAAGCCCAACGCACATTACTGGACAAAGTGCATACGTAACACATTAGTTTTTTACAGCTTCTTGAAACCATCAACTGACACTGCATTTGTTATAACCAGAGGAAGACTGTTCCAGAGGGTGGGAGACTTTTCTCTGGTTTAAAGCCTACTTTGGGGAATAAGTGATGATTGAAAAGCATTACTTTTGTATTAGTCTATACATTGTTTTTAGGAAAATCCTACATATTATACCTTTAATGTGTGCCTGATAAACTGTATACTTGTAAGTCCTCCTATAGCTGTTAGTGACTGCTGTGTATGCATTGTGTTGTACAGTATGTATGAGTGAGAGTGCTGAGTGTCTTGTGTCTGTCTGCAGCTCAGGAAGGTCAGACGTGTGACCTGGGGGGCAGGATCTACCGCAGCGGGGAGTCCTTCCAGCCCAGCTGTAAGCACCACTGTGTGTGTATGAACGGAGAGATTGGCTGTGTGCCGATGTGTGCTAGCGAGGTCCTACTGCCCTCCCCTGACTGCCCATACCCCCGCCGGGTCCACATCCCTGGGCGGTGCTGTGAGGAGTGGCTGTGTCAGCAGTCGCCTCCGGACCAACACTACCAGTCAGTGCTGGCCGGTCAGTCTACTCCCAGGTTCACACACACTTCTGATTTAACTGGTACCACTACACTCATCCAGTGCTTCAGATTTTCAGTGGTGGAATGTAACTAGGTACATTTACTGTACTTAAGTCCAAATGTTGAGGCACTTGTACTTTAGTTGAGTCTTTTCTTTTCATGCCACTTTCTACTTCTACTCCGCTACATTTCAGAGAGAATATAAGTACTTTTTACTCCATTACATTAATCTGACAGCTTTAGTTACTATGTAGTTACTTTACAAATTAAGATTTCTTCACACAAAACACATGTAGTTTATAAAATCTGATGTTTTATTATAACTGAAACTAGCCAACAATATAACGGCCTACAAGTCCAGCTGAAATGATTAGACCATTAAACACACAACTGTTTGAATCCTTTACACTTTCTAAAATGTAAAAAATAATAATACTGTAAGTACATTTTCCTAATGATACTTACAGACTTTTACTTAAGTAACATTTGCAATGCAGGACTTTTACTGTAACAGAGTATTTTTACAGTGTGGTATTAGTACTTTTACTTAAGGAAAAGATCTGAATACTTCTTCCACCACTGGAGATTTTACATTATTAGCTTTGTGGCTCTGTGAGGCTGTAGCCTACTTGCTAATTGTTAAGAACACCAAACTGTAAGAGGATAAACTAAAGTATTGAGCAAATTGTATTTTTGGACCCAACAAGTCCTCCAAACGATACGACAATAGAGGTTTTTTATTCCTCCACTCTAATACGACCCAAGGAGCATTTTCTGTCCTCATATCTAAACCAGAGACGGTAATGGTTGCGGTTTTAAACATGTCGTTAACGTTGTGAAGCGGTCCCAGTTTGGTTAGGTTTAGGCACCAAAACTACTTAGTTAAGTTGATGAAAAAAGATGGTGGTTTGGGCTCAAATCAGACGTTACTTCACTTCCTGAAGGTTACCACGTGACACAGAATGTGACGTAGCTCCATTTGTTCCGTAAAGCAAAAAAAGTTCTCTTTTGGTGGATCCCTTTTCTTTTCAAACAGGACATGAACCCCGGTCTCCTGGGTGAAAGTCCTGAGTTTCTTTGACCCATCCACCCCCCCCAACCTGCCTCCTTACCAGGACATTTGGCGCTCTTATACTTGCTCCCATCAAAACTACTACGGCCACTAGAGGCTGCCGCCACTAGAAACCTAAATATGGGTCAGAATGATGCTGAAACAACCGACCTATGGCTGTGTTTTTTAGGGGAGGACAGTCTCCTTTGACAGTCTCCTCCTACATGCGTGACGTTCCGAATCCGGGATTGCTCCGTTGCCGTTGGATTTCACTCATTTAGGCCGAATATACGATGCCTTGGGCTTCCTTTATGTTGGTATTTTAAACTCCGGTGGATTTATGAGGACTATGGTTAACCTTTTCTCAGATCTCTGCAGGGTAAATCCAGACAGCTAGCTAGACTGCTAGCTGTCCAATCTGAGTTTTCTGTTGCACGACTAAAACTGCTTTTGAACGTACACACCCGAGGCTATTTTGCAACAGAACCGCGGCTTAGTACCTCCCAAGACAATTGTGATTGGTTTAAAGAAATGCCAATAAACCAGAGCAGGTTTTTCTCCCATCCCAGAATGCTGTATGGACTAGCCAGACCTTCCTCTGCAGCACCGCGGTGGAGGAAGGTCTGACAAAGCGGGACTACCTTTGACCTGATGATGGCACTAGATGAAATTGCAGGGGAAGCTTGAAGAAAAATGTCTGCAGTGACTCCTCATGCCTGCCAGCTCGGTCACCCACTGTCTTCTTTTTGTGAAAAAGATAAGACCACTCACCATTTGCCTTTCTTCATCCCTTTTCTCTCTCCACGTCTCATTACTCTTGTTGCAGGAGCCTCTCAGATTCGTCCGTTGCCCTCTTCCAATCCCGTCTCAGTCTTCAGACGAGTGTCTCCTCATGGACCACAAGCAGAGAGTCCCAGAGATAACTGTATCGTCCAGACTACAGAGTGGAGTGAGTGCTCGGCCACCTGCGACATGGGCGTCTCCTCTCGCATCACCAATGACAACCAGCGCTGCCAGCTGGAGAGGCAGAGCAGGATCTGCATGCTCCGACCCTGCAGCAGCCAGCAGCACAAAGACATCAAGGTCAGTGTTCCCTTGAACAAGCACAAGTCCAACAATATTCCACAACATGTTTCCATACATGTTCTGATTTCTTTAGGGCAGGGGTTCTCAAAGTGGGGTCCTTCAGGGGGATCCCCAGCAACAAGGAGAATGATTTATTTTCACTGTAATTCTATTTATAAGTAACACAATTAATGAATGTACTGTATGACTGTTTTGACCATGGTTTGCATACAATTTCTGTATTAAAACATCAAAAAACAAATTCCTATCAGTTTGAGAATCTTGGACAGAATCTTTGTAGTCTAATTTGTGTCAGTTTAGGGGTCCTTGACGTGAAAATGTTTGAGAACCACTGCTTTAGGATGTTAATAGAAAACATTGAATTACTTTATTTATGATGTTTCAGTCCTCTGGCCTTCAAAAGGTCAAATTCATGAACTGAATTTTAGTGTGCAGGATTGTTTTTAGTGTTTATGATCCAACCAAACTGTCTACACTTTCTGTCGTGCAGGAACTGCTGGATGTTAAAAGTTGAAAGGCAGAAGATCAGAACATATTAGTGGTGGACCACGGCACCAGTCTCTCCACACCATCTCCACATTACTGCTATAAAAGACCCCAGTCAGAGACCACAATTCATTCAAATTAAAAGACAAAATACGTTGTTTTTCCTAAACATCACATGGAAGTGTTTCAAACCTGCTTCAAATCACTGTTTTATGATGTGGGAATGCAAGGGTTAAGTTAGGTTTAGGCACAAAAACCACTTGGTTAGTTAAGGGAACATCATGGTTTGGGCTAAGATGACTACTCCACCATGGTTACAGTAATGAACACGTGGTTAAGGTTAGAGGAGCTTTTTTAGTTGACCCAAACATCCACCAACCTACTCCTCCCTACAGACTCGTCACTCTATAACAACGTCTCCTAACTTCCTCTGCTCTCGTCATCTTTGGCACTTGAACGTGAACAGATGTGGGTTGACACTACTTGCTGAACTCACTGATGCTGTCCTTCTTCTGGGAAGGGCAAAGTCAACAGAGTGAGCCATCCTGACGCAAGATGTTTTTGTCAGATTGTTGTAAAATGCATGCTCTCTTTCTCATTAAATGTTGCGACTCAGCACCCACAAACTAACTGCAGTTGGTGGATTAGCTGATGTTAGCATTGCAAGTCTTGGCTACAGTGGATAGAGCGACACTGGCTCCAAAAAGAAGTGTGATTGGGAAAATAAGCCTCCTACTCATTTGATTTATTACCTCAGTAAACATTGTCCTGACAAATGTATAGACTCAATCGCTAGTTTAAAGTCTTCTTCAATACAGCATGGTGTTCATTATGTAAATTATAGTCCCATTTATTTTAAAATAGATGATAAAGCAAAACAGTAACCATCTCACTGTATGTTTTCACTTCATCAAAGTTAGTTTTTACATATCGGTCGCCTCAAAATGTCTTGTTCAGCGTAAGGTTTGCACCTTGCTAACCAAGCTAGCTAGCTAGCGCTAGCCAGGAAGATCTGGTAAGAGCGACAAGGAAGAAGTCAAGTGACGTAATTCCTGTCCTACAGTAAACATTGCCAAAAAAACATGCAAAGAATGTAATACACATAAAACCTTTGGTAACAAGTGGGACAAGTGCCTCATTACCATAACAATATGACCGCTGCATGGAATGCTGCATAACTCCCACCAGTGAGAGGGATTTATATATACTAATATATCAAATATCCGACCAACAGCCAAGCTTCCTTGTACCAGCAAGAGTATAACATGTAACAATATAACATTTTTGTCAGACTAATCTGAAAAAAATCATTGCCAAGTATTTTTCTATAATCAATTAACGTAACGATTGATTTATTGTGGCCATTTCTGTACCATGTTATACTATACATCATTACAGCGACAACTAATATGACCACGTACATTGACCCCATGATGACATATCATTCACTGATTATCGTCTCTGTCCCACAGAAGGGGAAGAAATGTGTCCGGACGCCAAAGGCCCAGCACGGGATGCACTTCAAACTGTCGGGCTGCTCCAGCACCAGGCTGTACAAACCAAAGTTCTGCGGTGTCTGCACAGACAATCGCTGCTGCACGCCGCACACCACCATCACAGCCCCGGTGGAGTTCCACTGTCCAGACGGAGAAGTCTTCACCAAGAACATGATGTTCATCAAGACCTGCTCATGCCATCATGACTGTCCACACGATAATGACATCTTCCTGGCGTCCAACACTCGGAGGATGATTGGAGACTATGATAATGATATGTGATGAAAGGTTACACACACACACACACACACACATAGTGCGTCTCACTATCTTTGTGGGGCCCCGTCATTGACATAATGCATTCCCTAGCCCCTTACCCTAACCTTAACCATCACAACTAAATGGCTAACCTTAACCCTTACCCTCACCCTAACCATAACCTAATGCTAACCCTAATCCTAAAACCAAGTCTTAACCCTCAAACAGCCCTTTAACCTTCTGGGGTCCAGCATTTTGGGCCCCACAAAGCTGGTCGGACCCCACAAGTATACTGAACTCCCGGTTTTTGGACCCCACGAATACAGTTAAATGAGAACACACACACACACACACACACACACACACACACACACACACACACACAAACATAAACACACACACACACACACACACACACACACACACACACACACACAAAAAAAAAATCAGGACTGCACCATTCTAACACCCAACTCTATCCTAAACCCTTACAACTACACATCTAACCTTCGGTGTAATCCAGCCTTAAAGTAAAAAGTAAGTAATTCATTACTTTTTCTCACAGAGCTAACATTTTTTTGCTGAAGTGTTTTTTTATTCCAACACAATTGAAAAGATGAGTAGTCATCAAGCCAATGTTGCTATGGGATGTTGGTCTGTAAAACATCCACAGAGAGGCATTTCAATTCGATTAATCAAATTTAACCTAGCTAACCCTAATCCAACCAAGATTTACACAAATTAGTCTGGAGGACATTCATCATTACATCTTGATACATCTTGGACATTACATTTTGGCGAAACAATGAGGGGGTTGCGAGAGTCAGTGTCAGTGAGGGTCTGGGACCTTGTTAACTTCTTCACCAAACCCAGTTGGGGTAGTCCAGCTACCAGGTCTGGTCAACAGTTATACAGATAAATGTATCATGAAGTAACAAAGATAAGTATGTAGTTTGTAGCTTGAAGTTTTCCATAACATTCCATGTGATAACAGGCAGTTGCATATGGGGGAGATCATAATTAGTGTTTTTGGCATCAGTGGAAGGCTGGAGAAAGATGGCTGACATTCATTGACGCCAGAGACCATTTCCAAATATATACAACGAGGGGTTAAAGTGTGCCGGAATGATCCGGAACTGCGTTCTAGCACCGTTGAATCTAATTTGCATATGAAAGTGCTCATATTATGCTTTTTGGCTTTCACCCTTTCCTTTATAGTGTTATATATCTTTTTTTTTCACGTTATAGATTTACAAAGGGAAAAAGCCCAAAGTCCACCCCAAAGGGACTTACCATCTCCAACAGAAAACACTGTTCACTAACTGCTCCAAACAGCTCTATTGTAGTCCAGCCTTTACTTAGGTGACAAACATGCGTCACTTTATAACACACGTTATAATGCTCGCCTAGCTGCTAGCATGGCACACCCTCATACTCTGCTTCTGACTGGCTAGTAGTCCTTACCTAGCTACTGTGCCTGTGCGACTCCCAACAAAGATGGAAGAGAAGTGAGATGCCTCACTCTGTAGCTAAAACGGAGAGCTCAACACACAGGGTGAAAAGAGGAGCTGCAGCAATGTGCAGTACAACAAAAAATATGGTGTTTTCTGAAAATTAAACCATATAAACCATACAACCTCTAAATACAATTATGAACCTGAAAATGAGCATAATATGACCACTTTAATACATCAGTGTTTCATTCTGTAGCAGCGCCGTGAGTCCATGAACGAAGTGTCTGCGATTAGTTCACATGTCTGTCATAACAGCAGGACAGTCAAGTGTATGTTATCTAAAGTGCTAAAGTCCGTTGAACATGTGAAGTGAAGATAACATCGTCGGTAGCCTGCTAGATACAAACAGTGTTGTAAGCTGAGCTTTTGGTTTTCTATTGCATAGGATTCAGCATGTTGAATGAGCAGACATGGCTGCAAATAAAAATAGATACTCAAATATTCATAAACAAAACGAAAGCCAAGAGCTTGATTTTCTTGATTTTGTCTGTCTAATCTTGGAATAATGGCTTTTAAAGCATTATATGTTTGTAACTATCTTGACAGAACTGAAAGAATGGCAATATGACCATTGTGTGTTATCTTGATACAAGTAAAAGTCTTTAAAGATGAACTGGAAGACCTTTACAGCACAATCTACGACGTGAGATAACCAGATCATTAAATGTACAGCTGTGGGCCGAGGTAGCAGCTTCACTCTGACAGCTTCAGCAATGCTACTGGACACCTGAGCTACATGTTGACATCAAATATTTGTATTACACACAAATACATATGTATTTATGTATTACATATAATGGTGGAAGGTAATGACGATTCAAGAATTCTTGGGATGTGTATTTTAAAGTCCAACTGAAATTACATTTAGTCAGTGTGCTTTTTGAATGTATTAAAAAAAACATGGGTTACAACATCCAAATATTCCTTTTATTTAATTTTTTATTATCTCCAGATTAATACAGTGTAGAGACTTGTGTTTCTTTTTGCTTAGCAGAGAAATGCACTGATTCAACGAGGTCTTCTGTCACTTGTAGGCATTTCAGAAGCTTTTTAATCCAACGTGAAACTACAGTGTCTTTGTACAATAAATCAATCAATAAAAGGAAAAGGGGCTTTATAGAGCAGATATGTGTGCTGTAGTAGACAAAAAAGCTATTTATTTCAGTTGGACTTTAATTTGAGATTGTGCTTTTATTCCGACAGTGATGTGGGTTAGGGTCTCCATGGTGACAGTTTGGCCTAAAGACAAATGGAGGAAAAAACCATAACATGACTTAAGAAAAAGCTGTTGCTATTATTTGCTGTATATTTAAAAAGAAAAGAACGACGGACGAATTTGGTGTTTGGCAAATATGGCTTATGTAAATACTGTAAGACTGTGTACAGTTTTGTACTATAATTTATGCAACAGTTATAGTTCTGTATCGTATTGTTTTGTTTTTTCACTGTAACCACCTGACTGAGATAAGATGGCGTTATTCTCTGTTGCACTTTTGCCTTTGTTCCAATAAACTAAGTCTATTTTTTATAGAAACACTGCATGTTGGTCTGTTCCTGTAGCTGAGAAAAGATTGCTTGTGCTTGCTGTTGTCTAAAAACAGCAACAGCACACACACGCACAAATGTACGTCGTATCTAATAAATACAAACAAAAATACATTTCCACAGTTTGCACATGAATAAATATTTGGTCAAGGCAAACTTTATGTAGCTGTTGATACAAATCAAATTGGACACAAATATAATATTACATACAGTGCCTTGCGAAAGTAGTCGGCCCCCTTGAACTTTTCGACCTTTTGCCACATTTCAGGCTTCAAACATAAAGATATAAAACTGTAATTTTTTGTGAAGAATCAACAACAAGTGGGACACAATCATGAAGTGGAACGAAATTTATTGGATATTTCAAACTGTTTTAACAGATAAAAAACTGAAAAATTGGGCGTGCAAAATGATTCAGCCCCCTTAAGTTAATACTTTGTAGTGCCACCTTTTGCGGCGATTACAGCTGTAAGTCGCTTGGGCTATGTCTCTATCAGTTTTGCACATCGAGAGACTGACATTTTTGCCCATTCCTCCTTGCAAAACAGCTGGAGCTCAGTGGGGTTGGATGGAGAGCGTTTGTGAACAGCAGTTTTCAGTTCTTTCCACAGATTCTCGATTGGATTCAGGTCTGGACTTTGACTTGGCCATTCTAACACCTGGATATGTTTATTTGTGAACCATTCCATTGTAGATTTTGCTTTATGTTTTGGATCATTGTCTTGTTGGAAGACAAATCTCCGTCCCAGTCTCAGGTCTTTTGCAGACTCCATCAGGTTTTCTTCCAGAATGGTCCTGTATTTGGCTCCATCAATTTGAACCATCTTCCCTGTCCCTGCTGAAGAAAAGCAGGCCCAAACCATGATGCTGCCACCACCATGTTTGACAGTGGGGATGGTGTGTTCAGGGTGATGAGCTGTGTTGCTTTTACGCCAAACATAACGTTTTGCATTGTTGCCAAAAAGTTTGATTTTGGTTTCATCTGACCAGAGCACCTTCTTCCACATGTTTGGTGTGTCTCCCAGGTGGCCTGTGGCAAACTTTAAACGACACTTTTTATGGATATCTTTAAGAAATGGCTTTCTTCTTGCCACTCTTCCATAAAGGCCAGATTTGTGCAGTATACGACTGATTGTTGTCCTATGGACAGAGTCTCCCACCTCAGCTGTAGATCTCTGCAGTTCATCCAGAGTGATCATGGGCCTCTTGGCTGCATCTCTGATCAGTCTTCTCCTTGTATGAGCTGAAAGTTTAGAGGGACGGCCGGGTCTTCGTAGATTTGCAGTGGTCTGATAATCCTTCCATTTCAATATTATCGCTTGCACAGTGCTCCTTGGGATGTTTAAAGCTTGGGAAATCTTTTTGTATCCAAATCCGGCTTTAAACTTCTCCACAACAGTATCTGGGACCTGCCTGGTGTGTTCCTTGTTCTTCATGATGCTCTCTGCTCTTTAAACGGACCTCTGAGACTATCACAGAGCAGGTGCATTTATACGGAGACTTGATTACACACAGGTGGATTCTATTTTTCATCATTAGTCATTTATGTCAACATTGGATCATTCAGAGATCCTCACTGAACTTCTGGAGAGAGTTTGCTGCACTGAAAGTAAAGGGGCTGAATAATTTTGCACGCCCAATTTTTCAGTTTTTTATCTGTTAAAAAAGTTTGAAATATCCAATAAATTTCGTTCCACTTCATGATTGTGTTCCACTTGTTGTTGATTCTTCACAAAAAAATACAGTTTTATATCTTTATGTTTGAAGCCTGAAATGTGGCAAAAGGTCGAAAATTTCAAGGGGGCCGAATACTTTCGCAAGGCACTGTACATGCTCCAATAAAACCAACTGAAAATATGATTAAATTGATAATGAGAATGAATATCCATACAGGTCCATAATGCATGGGCAAGACTACAGTTTTTTTAGCTCCAATGATGCAGTCACATCACATGTCACCTTAAAGTACTGTGTGTCTGATCAACATACAGAGAGTGGAACTGAAAACTTCATTTTTCTCTTTATCTTCTGGTATATCAACATTTCTCCCATGCAATAATGGTATAGACATAGCATGACAGAGCAAAGAGAGAGCATAGGAACAGTCCTATTTGAGAAGCAGCCTAGGCCAGAATTGAATACTTCACTTGCACATACATATTTACTTCACATGCACATACATATATGCTGGTATTAAATACTTGCACATACATATATACTTCACTTGCACCCACATATATACTGGTACTACATATACATAATTTGCACATACATGCATACTTCACTTGCACATACATGGATACTTTACTTGCACACACATGGATACTTCACTTGCTTATACATGGATACTTCACTTGTGCATATATATATATATATATATAAAGCATATGTATATACTTTACTTGCACACACATGGATACTTCACTTGCTTATACATGGATACTTCACTTGTGCATATATATATATATATATATATATATATATATATATATATATATATATATATATATAAAGCATATGTATATACTTTACTTGCACACACATACTCAGGAGGTTGGGGGTTGAAGTCCCATCCAAGACCATTGGTAAATTTACTGACCTAGTGACTTATTTATTGATTACTTTTCTTACCTGTGTTTGTTACTTACGCACAAACACAGGACTTTCACTCAGGAGGTCGGGGTTCAAGTCCCATCCAAGACCATAGGTCAATTTGCTGACCTAGTGACCAATTTATTATTATTGACTTATTTATTTATTCATTCATTATTGATCATGTCACATGACATAACACACAAAACACATTTCCTCCCAATCGTTTCCTCTCTACTCGCAGGATTCCCTCGCTGCGTCTCTCCTCTCTCCTTTCCTTTCTCCTTTCCTCTCTCCTTTTCCTCCGCAGACCCGCATTTATCTAGTTTTTTTGGCCTTTTTGAAGCTAGTTTCCGTGTCATGTCATCTTTAATTTAACCGATATTTTTTGTATGTGTGTTAAGTTAAATGATAAAAGGAACGGCTTTCTTTTTTGGATATGTAGCTAGATCAGTGAATGACCAATGTTAGTTATGTGGGTCATCATCAGGTTGGACCTGTTAGCAAGAACAGCTGGTTAGCACGGCAGCTAGCTAGCTGGTTGAGGATAATTTTATTTATCACTCATTTAAAACAGAAAGACAATACATACACATGCTTGTGTTGGTGAGGATTACTCTGCAGATTGTGAATGGGAGAACACAAACACGAATGAAAACGTACGCATTTAGCTTGCTGTCCGTCTACAGCATAGCTCTTCCGCCGTCCGTCATGGCGTTCATAATTCGCATGAGTGGAGTGTGGCGTCACGTGAAAGGGTCTATATGTGTGTGCCGCGGCGCTGCGGAGGAGGGTCTGGCTAGTCCACACAGCATTCTGGGATGGGAGAAAAACGTGCTCTGGTTTATTGGTATTTCTTTAAACCAATCACAATCGTCTTGGGCGGTGCTAAGCACCGGGAAATGCTGCATTGCCTCTGCAAAATAGCCTCGGGAAGGAACTTGTTTTGGTGGAACATGTACGTTCAAAAGTAGTTTTAGTCGTGCAACAGAAACCTCAGATTGGACAGATAGTCTAGCTAGCTGTCTGGATTTACCCTGCAGAGATCTGAGGAGCAGTTAACCATAGTCCTCATTAATCCACCGGAGGTTAGAACGCCAACACAAAGAAAGAGGAAGGAAACGGACATCCGGCTGAAAAGAGGGACATCTGGCGGAATTTCCGTCGTCAATGCAGCAATCCCAGATGTGGAACGTCATGGATATAGACTAATTAAAATATAAATAGGTAATGATAATTTAAAGATCAAATAAGGAAATGGAATTATTGATACAGATTTAATCATTTTCAGTTATGTATTAATGCATCATTATATTGCAAATTAAAATGACCTGTAAGCTAATTATTTTGGCTAATATATTATTGTTTCTAGTTTTTTTTCAATGATAATATGTCTGCAATATCATGACTTTTATTTTCTGTGATTGTGCACAGATGTGACAGTTTACAGGAGCACATCTTCCTCTCACATGTCTATGATCTTTGTATAGGCTACATTACATAATCATCTTGTGATGGCTCGGTTCTGAAGGCTTCATGTTTCCGGTATGACTGAGGCAGCTTGACGCAGCATTTCCGGAGCCCGAGGCGGCCACTCCTCCGCGGCTCCGCGGCGCGTGGCGGGCGGTGTCGGTGTGCGGAGCTGCTGCTGTCGGCCTGCTGTCGGCCTGATGTCGGTCTGATATCAGCCGGAGTCCGAGCAGCGCAGGCAGATGGAAGAGCGACATCTGTGAGCGGAGCAGGGCCGCGGGCACGCGCTCAGCTGCTGTAAGTGTGTGCATGATCAATATGTGACTGTCTGACTGTACATACAGTATATGTTCCACAAATAGACATGCTGCCTGGCACTGCTGCAGGAGTTTGAAGGCAGCCTGTCTAATTGGATTTGACTGGGAAGGCAGAAGGAATGTTCTAGATCTTAGTATTAATATTTGGTCTCTCTGACAAAAGCGTTACAGTAAAAGCATACACATACAGTGAAGGCATATTTCATTATATCATCATGTGCCACAGCTGAATGCTGTCACTGATGTGGGGAAACCACCAAACTCAATTGACAAATCAGCCAAAAAAGCCTTTCATCATTCTGCCTCTCAGCGAAAACACTTAGGAATCATCAGTTTGTTCAGGTCAAAACAGAAACATATTCAATATATTCCTCAACTTTAAGAATGGCAGTGTGCAGTAAATTGGTTATTTAATTTTTTGAAAACAACATTTAAGAAGATTGTAAATGGTGTGATTTTTGTATTGAACTGAGGCTCTGTGTAAGTGTGAGGCTGTACGCCTGAAACAGCAGAATGTGTGGGGCTTCCATAGCACGGTCCTGATAAACAGCCCTGACACATGTCTGTGTAGAGAACAGGAATCCTGTGAGTCTGACTTAGCAGAAATATAATTTATTGTTGGTGATTATGATGAAAGCCCAGTGCTGAGGAGGCTGCTCTCTGCAGGCAGACTCATGCTGCACTTCCAAACACAGTCAACACAAAAACAGGATGATACAATGTATGTACATTACTGCACATAACTATACATGCCGCTTCATTTACACTTTATATCTTCTGCCAAATGGGAGAAGTTGAAGCAGGATGTGAGTACGAAAACTTTGTATAAAATCCTACAAAATTAGGCTGGTCACGTGACGACCAGTCACATGACAGTTACGTTTAGCGGTCTTTACAGTTGGGCACCAAAACTAATAGTTAAGATTAGAAAAAGGATTGTGATTTGGATTTGGATTCAAATTCTCTCGGGACACGAACACCCGTTTCCTGGGTGAAAGTCTTGCGTTTTCTCCTTAACTTCTTCCGGGACATGAACTCTGCCCCAGCTTGAAAGCTCTGTGTTTTAGGAGCCAATCATCCCCCCCGCCCCCGACCTCCTCCTTACGAGGAACTTCACGCTCTTATACAGCAGCAGTCAATGCGCTGCTGACAGTAATTAGAGCTGGGCAAAATATTGATAGTATATCAATATCGTGATATGAGACTAGATATCGTCTTAGATTTTGGATATCGTAATATCAGATAAGTGTTGTCTTTTCCTCGTTTTAAAGGCTACTACAGTAAAGTTATGTCATTTTCTGGACTTACCAGACTGTTGTAACTGTTCTATTATTTGCCTTTGTCACAATTTACTAGGGGAAAACCCAGAAGCAGACCAGGACAAGGTGAGTAGAATAAAGGGGAGGATTTATTTAATGATTCAAATGTGAAGGCAGGAGAATCCAGGTGACAGAGCAGGCAGTGGAGGTGAGTAGGTGGGAGGGAACGAGCAGATCCAATGCTGTTTCTGATGAAACTGACGACCAAGCAGAAGTGGAGTGAATATCCCGGGAGAGTAACTGCAAACAGAGTAAACGAAGGTAAGTATACAGCAGGCAAATATAACTGAGCAGCAAAACTAACTTTTAGCAAACGGAGGCTGAAACGCAGGCACAACATACTGTTCACGGCTAACGATCCGGCAGGGAACGGATGTCAGGTCAGAGCTTATGAAGTGAAGAGGTGATGATCAGGACCAGGTGTGCAGATAGCTGACGAGATGCAGGTGTGGGTAATTGAGAGATCTCCCGCCTTGCTTCGTCGCCAGGCAACCAGACAGGGTGCGTTCAGGAAACTCAGGAAAAACAGACTCCATGACAGAATACAGGTAACTCAGGCAGAAAACATACTGAGGAAGCGGGATTCATGACAGCCTTTACCCACTTAGTCATGTATAGCCACATTACTGATGATTATTTATCAAAAATCTCATTGTGTAAATATTTTGTGAAAGCACCAATAGTCAACACTACAATATCGTTGCAGTATCGATATCGTGATATTTGTTCATATCGCCAAGCCCTAACAGTAATACAAACGTTGAATACATACCAATTACAGAGCTTTACTTTTCACAGCTATATGCACCAATGCTTGATCAGAACAGGCTTTTGTAGGATGTGTAGTAAGACCCTGCTCACAGATCATCTGGTAAAGCCTATAATCCACCCAAGTTGGGGAAGTTTTTGAGTTCTGAGTTTACAGTAGAGCTGTTTGTAGAGCCTAGTGGATGCTGATGTTTTATGGTGATGCATTACCACCACTCCCTGCTACAGAGTGTCTTTGGTGTCTTTTATTTTCCCTAAGAACCTTTGTTCACACCTGGTCCTTACACAGATGTGATGGTTACCGACAATTTTTATTCAGCAGGCAGCACTACGAGGCTCAGCCTCAGACTGCTGAACTTTCCTACACCATAAAAATAACTAATAATATAGGAATTTATTTTTAGGTGCTGTTTCCCTGACGCTTGTCAGCAACTGCGAAGGTGAACACTTGTTTGATTATGTAAAGGATGAAAAAAGGACAGGGAGCTCACAAAGATGGCTGAACATGCTGTCTCTCTGTGCCTCTGATTGGCTGTATACAGTATATCCCATGATTCAGAGCTGTACTGGGTTGTGTCTGGCTGCCTGATCGTAGCTGTGCTCTGTACTACATGGGAAGTTTTATTTCATGGTTTGTGAAAGTGATGTATTATTTAAATGACTGGCATAAGGATTTTGTTTTTACATTATTGGAGGATGAATAGTTTATGATGTACATGGTATGCATAGAGAAAAACAAAGTTCAAATGTACTTCATGTCATATCTGAAACTAATTAGTACAACTGAAGCATGGTGGTGGTTTTGGGGGGGGGGGGGGGGTGAGGCCTGTAGCCAACCTGTGATGACAGCAGTTACTGGTATATGTTTCATATCATGACAGGATATGAAAAAAATCATATTGTGATAATGGAAATGTTTGGATGTGCACTTTATAGTACTTATTTTATACAGAATTTGAATCTCACTCTGTTGTTCAGAAACTAAAGAACTGAGATATTGTTTTTAGTCGTTACTGAATATTTGAAGGAAAACTGTTAGCGCTTATGCTGACATATTAAACTACTATAACACTTATTTCCTTGCAATTGGATGTTCTTGAAGTTAATAGAATATTAATATTATTATTATATAAAATATTATTTTGTCATAGCAAGTATATCATTATTGCAGATACACCCTGAACTATTGTGATATTATTTTATGGCCCAGCCCCAGCTGGGAACACTGAGCTGCTGTCTGGTTAGCCGTCAGTGTGTGTGTGTGTGTGTGTGTGTGTGTGTGTGTGTGTTGGAAACCAGAGAAAAAGCTCTGTTTCCAGAAGTCTCTCTGTGTCCAGCTCTCAATGCTCTGTGCTTTCACTCCTGTTTGTACTTCCAGATGTTCAATGATGGCCTGCAGCTGTACTGAGCTGTGTTAAGTTACTGCTAAACCCAATGATTCCTACTGTAGCTGCTTCATATTAAGGCCCTGACACACCAAGAAGATTGTCGGCCAATGGTCCATTTTGGGCCACAGAGAGTGTTTTTATAGCCGATTCATCGGCGTCCATTAGTACGAGGAATCCATCGGTTGGCTATTCGGCATAACAAATTAGCTCTCTATCAGTCCTCTGCAGGCATGGGTGAGAGGGCAATGACTCAGTCCTGCTTTCTTGAGCAGCCTGATGAAGTACAGCCACGTCTGGGCCTTTTTCACTGGGACATTTGTGTTCAAGGTCTTGCTTAGGTCAGATGTTACATGCAGCGTCCGCTCCTTAATGAGGCCCAGGATGGGGGTGTCATCAGCATATTTTATGATGATGGTGTTGTCCTGGTTGGAGACACGGTCAGAGGTGTACAGGGTGATGAGTTTGAGGCTGAGGCAGCAGCCCTGTGGTGATCCCAATAGCTACACTACACAGCAGTCAAACTGATCTCAACTGTACAGTTACTGTCCCAACTGCTATAACATAACAAAACAACAACATCAGAATCGCCTTTCAATCATCCGATATGGCTAATTTATGATCGGCAGTCGGTATTGGCGACAGAAACACCGTGATTGGGGCATCTCTACTACACAGGTGAGTGCCACTGTGTGGAAGTCATTCAGGCAGGATGGTCTTGTTTTCTATGACACAGTAATGATGGTAGGCTTGTTGAAGCATGTGGGTATGACAGACTGAGCAGTGACAGGTTGAATAACACTGTGAATACTGTTGCTGTTTGGTCAGCACACAGTGTGAGGACCCGCCCACTGATACCATCAACTCCTGCTGCTTTCTTGGTATTCACATGCTTGAAGCCCTCCGGACGTCATGCTCAGAAAGGGAGATAGGTTTGAGAGGTGCACCCACCCATCCATTAACCTCTGCTTCAGCTGCTTCTGCTTGTTGGCTGCCGAGCAAGCATAAAATGCGTATATATCACCTGCGATAGATGCATCAACACTTGACAATCAGGAGGGGGTGGGCTTGTGATCCGTTATAGTTCTCAGACCACATGCCTCTGGGGTTGCCCTCCTGAAACTGTAGTTCCATTTCTTCCCTTAGTCCCTGTTTGCCTCCTTTTACTGCTTTTCTCATATAGTAGGCTGCTGCTTTATATTGTCCATGTTTCTGGACTGCAGTCCTAACTTGTATGCGGCAGTATGTGCTTATGGCCTCCCGGCAGTGGCGGCGCCAGAGATGTTCTTTTGCTGGTGCTTTGGGGTTGCTGGATGTTTCAGTGAGGGTGCTCTGAAATTTTGAGTTTCCCTTGACACAAATAGGCTAACGTTACACACATTCGCGCAGATGCCCGCCCACCTCCGCCGCGGTTTACTAAGCGAGCGAACGAGAGAGATTGATTTAAAGTTGCCGATACAACAGCACCATAGAACTCTGATTAGCCCACCAAACATATTTCAAATACCAGCCAACAAGCCGGGTTCAAACAATAATTACTGCAGCTCTCATACAGTGGCTCAGAAAATTAAAGGAGAATTACGGCCAATTTTTACGTTAATCTTGATCGCTATAGCTATGCGAGTACTTTTGATAGAAAAAAAACCCTACCCGAATCAGTGCAGGTAACACGGAGAAGCTGCAGCTACGTACTACAAGCATCCCCTGAGCTAAAACGGCAGTGGTCGGGGCAAGTTTTAGAGTGCCTTTGTGCCTCTTAACAGACACAAAATGCAATTAATATGTCTGTGCCACATGAACAGGGCCCTTACGTATCAACAAGATGCGTTTTCAACTCAGACATTGTTTAAATTCACCTATCCTGGTCCCTGTCTCGATCCTGCTGGTAGCTAGCTTTCCCTGCTAGCTGATAGCCGTTAGCTGCCATCCGGTGAGTGTATTCAGACAGAGGCTTCTGTGATAATCATCCCAATAACAATCCACGGAGCGGCGGTGGTGTGGCTATGTCCTCCAGAGGACAGGTCATGTCACGTCTTGAAGCGTATTCCCCCAGCCGTTAGCTGCTAGCTGCCGTCCGGTGAGTGTATTCAGCCAGTATTCTGTGATAATCATCCCAATAACAATCCAGCGCCCGGTGGTCTGGTGGATGTTCTGCATAGGACAGATCATGCCTTCGCAGCGAAAGGTTTAGATTATTTCCCCCTCAAAATAGGTAATTGAGCACTGTAGTGATTATGACCATATCAGTGACTATGTAACTATGGAAACAGGATAAACGATGTCTGTTGCTTGCACAGTAATAGTGCTACTGAAGCTTAGCTGTAGCATCGCGCTGTCTCCTGGGAATTCAGTTGTAGCAGGAAAAGGTAAACAGTAGTGTGTGAGGAGTGAAGAGCGGAGTTGTTTATAAGGGAAGAAGCTTGGAGTAAACGTAACTATGGAGAATATAGCAGATATACAACACACGGAAGAGCCTTTTGAGTTTGATGGTCGTCCTTATTTATTCGAACCCGAGTATACAGGTGAAGAACTAGCCTCACAAGAGTTGGAAAGAACGAGACAGACAGAGGGGCAACAGGCAGATGAAGCAGCTGCTCCAAGCGCAAGCTAAAGCTAGCCTTCAGTAACTGGAGGACATAGCAACACCATCGCCGCTCAATGGATTGTTATTGGGATGATTATTACAAAAGCCTGGCTGAATACACTCACCGGACAGCAGCTACCAGCTAACGGCTAACAGCTATCTGGCTGTACACACTCACCGGAGGGCATCTAGCAGCTAACAGCTACTACCGCACTACTGTTTTATTTAGGGGGGAATACACTTCAAGACGTGACATGACCTGTCCTCTGGAGGACATAGCCACACCACCGCCGCTCTGTGGATTGTTATTGGGATGATTATCACAGAAGCCTGTCTGAATACACTCACCGGACGGCAGCTAACGGCTAACGGCTATCAGCTAGCAAGGCAAGCTAGCTACCGGCAGGCTCGAGACAAGGACCAGGGTAGGTGAATTTAAACAATGTCTGAGTTGAAAACGCATCTTGTTGACACGTAAGGGCCCTGTTCATGTGGCAAAGACATATTAATTGCATTTTGTGTCTGTTAAGAGGCACAAAGGCACTCTAAAACTTGCCCCGACCACTGCCGTTTTAGCTCAGGGGATGCTTGTAGTACGTAGCTGCAGCTTCTCCGTGTTACCTGCACTGATTCGGGTCAGGATTTTTTCTATCGAAAGTACTCGTGTAGCTATAGCGATCAAGATTAATGTAAAAATTGGCCAGAATTCTCCTTTAATGCAGCAGGCAAAATACACCACCCATAGCCAAGCACACACATAAACACACACGCATGTATCCTCACAGTTTTCACACTTGCATGTATGGTCAAAATAATGTAGTCATATCTGTAGTGACTTAATCAGGGCTTAATTTGAGCCGGAACACGCCGGAACATGTTCCAGCACCTCCAACGTTGGATCCGGAACCTTTTTTATTGGATCCGGCACCTCCTGTGTCACTATGAAAAATGAATCGCCTAAATGAAAAAAATAAATTAGATTGTGTAGTGTTCAATGTTGTTTTCTGTCTTGTTAGTCTTTATTCCCCATTGAAGTTCCACAAAAATCTTGTGTTTGCATTTTCGATGCGTTTTGAGGTGAATTTTCAGGGTAAGACGAAGGGGGGAGAGGGGAGGCACTTCAACAGCGCGGCGCTGCAGTTCAAGTGACACAAGCACTTGTGCTGGTTGAGATTGCTGTTATCCTCATTTCACTCAGGGGAAAAAATGTCAAAAAGACAACAAAGTTTGCTTAACATTTTCTAATAGGCTACGCTGGCCAGTCAGATCCCAAACAAGCAAAAACCGCTTCTGACGATCAAGAACGTGGAGACCACGGTGTTTTTTTTTGGTTAATTTAATAGTCCGATGGATGCTTGCTGCTTGTGAAAACGATTGTTTCAGTGTGTGTATGTATATATATATATATATATATATATATATATATATATATATACACAGTGAGGAAAATAAGTATTTGAACACCCTGCTATTTTGCAGGTTCTCCCACTTGGAAATCATGGATGGGTCTGAAATTGTCATCGTAGGTGCATGTCCACTGTGAGAGACATAATATAAAAACAAAAATCCAGAAATCACAATGTATGATTTTTTAACTATTTATTTATATGATACAGCTGCAAATAAGTATTTGAACACCTGAGAAAATCAATGTTAATATTTGGTACAGTAGCCTTTGTTTGCAATTACAGAGGTCAAACGTTTCCTGTAGTTCTTCACCAGGTTTGCACACACTGCAGGAGGGAGTTTGGCCCACTCCTCCACACAGATCTTCTCTAGATCAGTCAGGTTTCTGGGCTGTCGCTGAGAAACACGGAGTTTGAGCTCCCTCCAAAGATTCTCTATTGGGTTTAGGTCTGGAGACTGGCTAGGCCACGCCAGAACCTTGATATGCTTCTTACAGAGCCACTCCTTGGTTATCCTGGCTGTGTGCTTCGGGTCATTGTCATGTTGGAAGACCCAGCCTCGACCCATCTTCAATGCTCTCACTGAGGGAAGGAGGTTGTTCCCCAAAATCTCGCAATACATGCCCCTGGTCATCCTCTCCTTAATACAGTGTAGTCGCCCTGTCCCATGTGCAGAAAAACACCCCCAAAGCATGATGCTACCACCCCCATGGGATGGTGTTCTTGGGATGGTACTCATCATTCTTCTTCCTCCAAACACGGTTAGTGGAATTATGACCAAAAAGTTCTATTTTGGTCTCATGTGACCACATGACTTTCATAATATATATATATATATATATAATATATCTAAATAAGCCACTGAGGGCGAACACATTTTCTGGGCTAAAAATAAACCGATGTCCAGTGCGCTGTATAACTTTAGATTCGGTGATCCATTTATTCACATTTCTGTAAAACACATGTTCACTGTGATGTTCTTCTACAAGACAGAGATAAGAGTAAAGTTCCTGCATGGACCCCTATCAGCTGACTCACCCACTGTGGCCTGGCTGTGTGATCCCCTGGTCTAATGTCATTTACATCCTCAGCATGTACATCCTCAGCGGCAATCACAGCCGTGGTCAGATCACCTTCCTCCGGCTGCTTTTCTTCCTCCCGGTTTGTGACAAGTTCACTATATCTCTCAGTCTCATTTACAGATTTTGATAAAGTCTCCACACCTTGACGTTTAGGGAGTAAAAAACTATTCATTGCTAGCGTTAGACTCACTTCTCTAATCCTAACTGCTCCAAATATTGAGCTCTTCTTTTTCTGTGTGAATACGTTACTGCAGAAGTAAGGTCAAAAGTTCAATGTGTGCTGCACACTTTGGATGTAAAACGTTTGTAACACTGCTCCGAAATAACAAGGGGTTTAGGGTTAAGGAGGGGGGAGTGTAGCATCCCACAACATAAAACCCAATTTGGGAGTTCCTCTTCTCATGTGTGGCCATGAGGCAGTGGAATGCCCTCTTTACGGAACATATTTTATGTACAAATTCTCACACCTTCTCCTGCCTAACAAATAGTTGGTTGTTGAGTAAACAAGTTTGCACAGACCTATAAGTTACTGTATTTATGTGAGTGTGTGTGTCTGTGTGTGTGTATCCTTGTATGAGTGTCTAGTGTTGCATGTACTCTAATGTGCCTAAGCTGCTGCTGAACTGTTTGAGTGTGTGTGCTGGGAGGGGGGAGAGAGAGAGTGAGTGGGCTGATGGCGCCCTGTTTTTGCTAAACTGCCTGTTTTTAATTACTATGGACACCATGTCATTTAAAATCCTGTGAAATTTTTATTTAAAATTGTGAATTATTTTTTAAATTTGTCATACCTGCCCAGGGACTACAGGTGGAAATTAGCAATTGTTGCTATAACCTGGCCCAAGACATATTCTCTTGTTTAACAAGTTTAATGTTTCTTTGTGCATTGTCCCTGTTTCAAATAAATCAATTTCCATTTCCATTCCATTCCACTTTGGCCGAATACGAGCACCTGTGTTTTTTAGCCTAAAAATAATTTAAATAAAGTTAGTTTTATTAATGTATTTATTCATTTTTCAAATATAAATTATACTATTTACACATTAACGATTTTTTATTTATTTATAAATCAACCACAGCAATTTCTTGGGGGTGCTAAGAGGGTGCTATGGCAATCCTAGGGGTAGCTACAGCACACTGTAGCCTCTCCCTCGCTCCGCCTCTGCCTCACGGATTGTTCTGGTAATCCATGGTTTCTGGTTGCGGGATGATTGTACTATAGTTTTGGGTACAGTTGCTTCTGCTACCACAGACTGAGTGAATCTATCGGTGATGTTGATGGTGGTGTCCTGGAACCTGCTGCAGACTGCTTCCTGTAGTGCAGACTGTAGGGGAGCCTCTGATTGGCTTGACTATTTTTATAGCATAACACACAAAATGGCCATCATTCCATTAGACAACACACACTTAACATGCATTATGTTGCTCTGTATCAAGTGTAGACCACACAATGTAAAAGTCATGTAAATCAGATGATTTTTCACATGAGGGTGAACTCCTGCTGCCAGTAGTTGGCGCTGTTGTGGTATCAAACCAAATACACAACATATGCTTTAATATGAATGTTCTTTAATCTCTTCATGCACCTTTGTATCCTAACCATTGTGCAAAGACTGGAGTCAGGAAGTCTGGTAAAGCCTGAGCCAAAATTCTGTAGTACTTTCCAAAGTGCATCACAGCATATTGAGTTAATTAAATGAAGGAACTGTGCAGTTTTTAGAAGCTGTTTTTTTGCACCGAAATGTGCAAAAGTTCACAGTATGAAGTATAGAAAAAGGATATACAATGTACAGAGATATAGTACTGCTGTTGCGGTTCTAATTTTAAATGTCATGACAACTTTGACCATTCCTTTTGTTTTTATTGTCTCTCTTGCATGACATAGGCTAAGTTTTAGTGATATTGGATCTTCAAGCGCCTGGAAAATATGAATTGCAACTGGATTATGCAAACTGAGAACACATAAAGTGGGGAAGCTTCGTTTCGGTGCACTACGACAGCACTACACGCCTGATAACATCACTATATGTCAAGTCAATTTTATTTATATAGCCAAAACTCACAAATTTGACCTTTACTACAACATATGACCCTCTACATGAAGAAAAAACTCCCCCAAACAATTCTTTAATGGGGCAATAAAAGGAAGAAACATCAGGAAGAGAACTAGAAAATAGAGAGGACAGACAGATAAAATAGTGAAATTAAAATAAATGACAATATCAAGTAGATAAAATGACAAAAATGATGGGGTAGCTCAGAGTGCTGCCTTGATGGTTGATTGGGGGAAATAATGATGACTGAAGGTCAGAAAAAGAGTTGTGTTCTCAACAGTGAGGAATGAGGATGATAATAGCAGTGTTATTGCTCATACTGTGCTAACCTTTTGTCTGTTTGTTTCTGGTCTCATTTCTCACGCTACTGGACCCATGACTGCTGATCTTCTCAACTTCTGCCTCTGATGTAATGGTGAGTAACATTACATCTGATATATGAGAGAGAGAGAGAGAGAGAGAGAGAGAGAGAGAGAGAGAGAGAGAGAGAGAGAGAGAGAGAGAGAGAGAGAGAGAGAGAGAGAGAGAGAACTAAAGTCTAAGGTTGGCTGAATTGAGAATTGACAATTCTGTGTGTAATGCATATGTATTTGGTTATTTCCCGTAGAATCCTGACATTAATTTCTGCTTTTACTCAGAATTCAGATTCAAACCTCACATCTCAGTCTGTATGGTCTATCCCCCTTGTAATTCAATCAAAGCAGATTGACGTTCAGCAGCAGTAAACTGCATGTGTGTGTGTGTGTGTGTGTGTGTGTGTGTGTGTGTGTGTGTGTGTGTGTGTGTGTCTGTCTGTCTGTGCTGACAGATGTTGTCACCATGATAGCATTATAACCATCAGGAGGCAGTCAGGAACCTTTAAAGGTGTGTGTGGTTGAGATCAGAATGAAGGTGGGTGTGGTCTGAGCGAGGGCGCTGGAGGTAGGGGGTAGGAAGTAAAGAAGGGGACATGTTCCCCCCACGTTACTCCATTGGCCCGATTGGACGTTGCGGCTGTTGTGATGACAGCCTGTAGTGTATACTTAACTTGACTGAACTCTGCACACAGTTACTGCACTGTCCTATTTCCTGCTGATGTCATTTGCCTAAAAGTACACCTGATCTAGGTACTGAGACATTAGAGAGCGTGTAGGTAGACGGACTAGGAACTAGGTCGATATTCTGAGCACTGTGGGATTCCAGAGGCAGCGGGTTGTGGTGACACTGCTACATGATTATTTGTGTGTTGTATTTGTGTCAAGTGTTGGATTTTTTTCATTGTAGGGCTGCTGTGATAGATTGTATTATACTGTGTATGTGTTGTACTCAGAAAGGAGCAGTAACCACCATGGATGAGTGCTGAAGCCATTGCATAACAAGTGAACAGCACTGTTGCACAGATTTCTTCTGGTTGAAGGTTGGAAGTCTCTGCTCTGTTGTATCATAACCACATTGCATACATACAATGATGCTGCACTAGACTTCAGCTGCTGTTTTTTATAACCCGGCTCGTGGGCCATGACCAAAACCTGAACGAACACAGGATGCCAAATAATAACATTTTTAGTATAACAAAAGACTATACATTTAAATTAAAGAACAAATTTGGTTTGGATGAGTGTTAGTCAGTGACATCAGTAGTCTTTATGTGGATGTGTGTATAGATAATGAAGTGTAAGGTGTTGTGAAGTAAAAGATAAGTAACATATAAAATAAGCAAAGCAAAAGGGTTGCAGGCGCTGGCGGTAACAGAGAGACACACACAGTACGCCATGCCTTCATATCCTGTGGATCTCCAGATCTGCAATCTGGAGGACCTGGACTTCCTTCAATGCAGTCAGAGCAGGTAACTGATGAGCATATCCACAGAGCACACACGTTCTAGAGCAGCTAGCAGCTTGGCGACCCCACTGTATCAATGTATAGAAAAAAGATGTAGAAATTAAATTTAAAAAGTAAACAAAAAAGATGCATCTACAGTATATAATTGAGCTTAGCAGTTTAGAGAGTGTGTGTTGTCCCAGTGTCTCTTGCTCCTCCGGTCTGTCCTCAGTGTGTCCAGCAGACTGCAGCAGAGAGCAGACAGATGGACAGCTGCTCTCTGACTCACCGGGGATTATCATCAGCTAATGTCTCAATGCTGATCCCATACTGGCATGGAGAGAGCAGGGTATAGTGAAAGTATTTACTCCTGTGCAGCCTTCATGCAGCTGTAGGAACACACCAACATACGCATGATGGAGACATTCAGACATGGTCCTCAAACGATAAACTCAGTTCTGTGCACTACTTACATAGCTCAAACTATACTGGATTGTTAGGCTGATGCCAATATGGATGTGTGATACCCTTTAACATAAAGAAAAAGTTTTAATAAGGACCATTGAGAGAGTTGGGGCCTGATAAGATATGTAGTGAGTTAAAGATTTAATCAGAATGGCCACCTACTAGGGATTTACCTTTCACAAAATGTAATTTTGACTCGTTAGAATGGTCATTTAAAATAACTGTAAAACAACTTATATATTTTCACCTGTAGAAATCACATTTTGACTAGATTTGCAGATATCTTTCATTTTTTACTTTTTACTTACTTTACTAGCAAGAATAATGATTATTTTACTGATGACACATACAGTACGTACAGTTGAATTTCCATATGTGAGTAGTGGTACTGTAGTTTCCAGTTTCTGATCAACAATTGCATTTCCGATATGTCCGACATATCAACAAACCATTTTAGATATGTAGATACAAACAAAATCATTGGTCAACTTTGAAATGACTTTATTGGTTTTGGATATGTACGTATGTCACTGAAAATATATTCTGAGTCATCTCAAATATAATTGTTACTAGTACCAATATCATTTTCACCAGGTGAGTGTGTGTGTGTCATGTCTCTGTGTGGAGCATCCTATAGTGATGGCCTGAGGGAAGGAGTCAAATGAAACGGGTGAACAGGACAGTTGGGAATCAGGTGAAACACCCTGATCACCTTTCTGGACAGACTGGTGTTATTATCCTGACAGAGGCAGCCACACCCAGTCACAGTACAACTGTTCCATCAGTTACAGGTGTAACATTTCCACAGTAGCAGCAACGTATCTGAGCTTTTTACGTTTCCAGGGTAACACAGTTAGTGATATCTGCGTTGGTGACGTTGCAGGGTGTTCCTATTTTTTCCTATTATTTTTGTCGAGGAAAGTTCCCTTAAGCAACGTTCCCTAAACCGGGAGTCCTGTTTATAATTGTATGAGTGTAAGTGTGAGTGTGGCATCCTTGAAGCCTATACCTCTTACCTGTCCTGTAAGAACTTCAATGTATTGGTATGCATTAGCTGATATGAAACCAATGCTAATATACCTTAATTCCTCAAATAAAAACCGGGGCCTTTATTTACCTGAACTGCAGAAAGTACCAGGCTTTTATTTGAAACAGGCTTTTGTTAGAGGCAGGCCTTTATTTCCAAGGGGGTAAGCTTCGCCTCACTACCTCCTATGGCACTATTTTTATGCTACAAAGCGATCACCCCCCGTTAGCATCCCATTAACTGCCATTCATTTTGACGTCACTTTGACAGCGAATAACTTTACATCTGAAGTGTTTAAAGACTTTATTTGTCTATTGTTTATTTCTAAAGAAGCACGACAAAGTATAAAAGGCTCCATTAACTTGTATCTCACGTTATGGCTCCGTAGCAGACGTTTTGTGTCATAACCACGGGACTTACTGTCGCATAGTAGAAGAATGACCGTACAGTACAGGAGAAGCTTGCAGGCAGTTTCGACTTACATTAGCTGTTTAAGTTTAATTACTAATGTTAACTAGCATTTTAGTTAGCAATAATTAGCCTGTGCCTATGTTATCTCCTTACATATACCTACGCTCTCCGTCTCTGCAAGATTGGGAATGATTGAGATTTCTCTTGGCACAGCTACCAGAAGACTTCCAACTTTCAGACAGGTTGCTCACGTCACATTTACGTCGTCTCTCTCAGTCTCTCAGGCTGCTCAGTAACGCTCGGCGCTCACCGGAAAAGTGCTTTTAATGGCCTTCACTGGTCTCCGTCCAGAGCAACGGGATCTGTTGGTCCATTCTATATACAGTCTATGTTTATTTCTAATTCCATCTGTTTGATAAGTATAATTGTTTTAAATAAACTGTTTTAAATGAAAAGCCATAGAGTTCCAGTGGACAGAGAGCATTCATATTTTAAGAAACAAAAATATCACCATATACAACAACAACCAGAAGGGCAACAACGCAATTTGGGTCAGAATTAATCAAACACCACCATTGTGTCAGTTTGAACCCTGTAAATGTACCGGGGAGGCTATTTATTTCAAATACAGGTACTATGGTATTGCTGGTAGATTACAATAAGAGCATACAGTAGTTTAGTAAAACACATTGCTGGTTTGCAGCACACCAGTATCTGATTAACGTTACAGATGGTAGCTATTTGTTTCTAGCTCCAGGCTATCGTTTTTCCTCCCACCTCCAGCTAGCTAGCCATGCTCTGCTCTTGTCGGCTAATCTTGTCAGCTCATCCTTCTGTTTCTTCCAGTATCAGATTCTCCTGGGGTCAATGTCGACATGTCTCGCAGATTTTTCAACCGAGTTTTCCTGTGCATACTTTAAAACTCTTTTCATTTTGTTGTTGAAAAGTCTGTTTCTAGCACCAGACTGTAAATTAGTGAACAGAGCATGTGTGACGTCACCCATTGGTATGTAGAGATCTACTATGAGTCGTCGAGTTTGCCGTTACGGGCGCAGCCATCCTGGTTGTGGATGTGACGATTTTAGACGAGAGGGAGGAGTGAGGGAGGAGCTGCTTACACTCTCTGTTACGTTACACACTTTCACTGGCAATCACATCATAGCCACGCCCTAAAACACCCCCTGCTTTATCGCCGATTTTAAAACCAACGAGACCATAATTCAAAAAATGAACATCATTCTGTATTGCAGAAGACTTAAAACTAGCGATTGAGACCATAAACTCATTATGAAAATGTTTACTGAAGTAATAAATCTAGTGCGAAGTGAGTCACTTTCTCATGGACTTCTACAGAAACCGACCTCCTTTTGCAACCGAACATGTCGCCCCCTGCTGGAATTCAGATAGAATGCAGGTTTAAGACACTTCCGCATTTGCAGCACTTCGCCGAACTGGATGCGTTGTCCATTAAAGGGATACTTCACCGATTTAGCATTAAGCTTTGTATCAGTAGAAACACAGTAGTATTTTTGAATGACTGTGCTTCCCTCCCTCATGTCCCCCTGAGAGGGGAGATCTCTGTATTGTGGGTCTGCAAAAAAATCTTCCGATGACGTAAAATGACGAAAAAGGACTACAGCCAGTACTAGGAGCTACTTCAGCATTGCCCATAGGGGGTTGGACTCCGGCATTCTCTGAAATTTCACGAACCAAAACGACTGTCAGCCATCTTGAATCCTCGCGTAGCTTAGTGGCTTCTCAGCATCAAAACTTTAGATAGATAGATCAATGTATTCATCCCGAAGGAAATTTTAGAACAACAATTATATGCATTCAAACTATTACCGGGATACATTGGTAGATCGGAGAATATGCAGGACACTTTATTACAGATGGAATACTCGACACAGCTTCGCCCGCCTGCTATGGAGACCAGCGGTGCTGATCAACGCCTCTGGCCGGTGAAGGGACATCATCAGCGGGGGACGTTGAACGCTAGTCGGCCACCTGTTCCATCAATCCTGTTTGCAAGTGTCCGCTCACTAGACAACAAACTGGACTACATCCAACTTCAATGAAACTCCCAACGCGAGTTCAGAGACTGTTGTTTTTGTTGTTGTGGAAACAATTGCTGTATCGGACTATCCAGCTACGGACTATCCAGCTACCGGTCTAGCTACTCTACTAGCTCTGTCACCGGGTAAGACTAGCTAGTGGAGGTGAGCTGTGTTAACACGGACTGCCTGGTGCAGAAATGGGGGTGCTTGTATCCAACTAACTGCTAACTGCTGGTGGAGTTTGGTCGGTATTTAACAGTTACATTCTACATTACACGCAAATGTGTGTACTCAGTGATACAGTCTACCAAGCGCTAATGCTAGTAGCTAGCTATGTGTTAGCTGAACTTTACGGGGCATATCATGTGTGTCCATTGGAGGGACAGTCGCAGCTAACGAAACCCCAACTGCTCACAAAAAGTCATTAAATTGAAATTGAACACCATTGTTAGCTTTATAAGACCTTGGGGTATATGTCATGTAAGTGGCGTGACGAAATTCAAACTGTAAATATACGAAAGTTATGCCGAAAATGAAGCTAGCTAACTGGCTGCTATCTGTACATATAGGATTGGAGGAACAGTTGCAGCTAACGAAACCACTAATGTTCACAAAAAGTCATTAAATTGAAATCGAACCCCATTGTTAGCTTTATAAGACATTGGGGTATATGTTATGTAAGTGGCGTGACTAAATTCAAACTGTAAATATACGATTTACGCAGAGCCCCGACCCCCGGTCACCGAGAAACGGTGACTTTCACTGGGTATGAGGGTTGCCGCTTTCTTGTCAGACTGTGTGGAGCTCCTAAAGTCCGACACGTCTTACCAAATTTGCAATTAGCCATCAATTTTCGTAAAACGGCCCATATTTGAGCTTTATATAGTTGATTTCTTGCTTAAAAAAGTCTCAGAAGTGAATTTAATAACGAAATAGCCCGACAAACAATGTATAACTTTGCAGTGTCTGAAATATGAGACCTGCTGTCTCGTCTCCAATGTGTTTTACAGCCTACCAAGCGCTTATGCTAGTATGTGTTAGCTGAACTTTACGGAGCATATAATGTGTTTCGTATGTCTTTTTTATATATTTGAATTGTGTAACCACTTGAGCCACGGTGAAACGTTGTTTCGTGTAGCTATATGGTTGAAATGAGAATAAAACACAGTTGAATTGAGTTGACCGTCTCACTATCTGTCTGTCTGTCTGTAAACGGTAGGCGTGGCTTGGGAGTGGACTCAGAGCAGTTTGGTGTCTTTCAGCCACATGAGCCAAAAACCCATTTGTAACATGTGTCTAGCAAGCTGTCTGGATTTACCCTGCAGAGATCTGAGGAGCAGTTAACCATAGTCCTTATAAATCCACCGGAGTTTAGAATGCCAACACAAAGAAAGGGGAAGGTAACGGACATCCGGCCAAAAAGAGAAAAATCCGGCGAAATCCGTCGGGAACAGAGCAATTCTGGAAGTGGAACGTTGTGGATATAGACTACAACAAGCTAAACCCTGAACCATAAAACCGTCTGTGGTCAGGGTGGCGCTGTGACCAAGGCTGCTGGCACAGGGGGAATGGAGTGGAAGTCCAGGGAGGTCATTACAGAGCACATGCTCAGCTCAGCTGGAGGCCACAAACACACACGTCAATTGAAGAGGGAGGGAGGGCACTCTTCGCTATCACTGCTTTGTTCACATGTGGGGAAATGTGATTTACATCACACTCATTCCAATTACCAGGGTCTGACCCGTGTTCAACCCTGCTTTTGTAAATTCAAACCAAGCTAGTCAACACAGGTTGATCCCTGGTCATGACAAGTCAGACATGACCTGGGTCACAACCCAGAGCCATGCATACCAATGACCTCACTCCTTTTGCCACTGTCTTTGCTCATACCGCTGTTCTCAAAGGAATGAATAACAGCGTGTAACACAACTTGATCCATGGTGAAACGTTATTTCGTCTCACTATATACAGTGTATATGGTTGAAATGAAAATAAAACCCACTTGACCTGACTTGAATTGAACTGCACTGTTGTTGAAGCTGCCTGGGAAAAGCCAGTGTAAAGCACAGTGTGTTTTACAGCGCGAGAGGAGCAGCTTCAGGTATCACTAGCACGTAGTGCCGCTGCTACTTAGAGCTCATTGCTCTGGCTGATTTCCTGCTGACTCACCAACACATTACAGCTCTCAGCTCTGTTTGGGCTATAGTGCATCATGTGACCCTTTAATACCGACTGTGGCCACTATGGCAAAATCACCCACAGTGCCCGATGCTGTTTGTCAGTGGGGCTCACATGGCCATGTAGTGAGTTAGTTCCAACATGGTCCTATCTATAACTTGTTAGTTTAGTTATCAACGTCTCTGGAAAGATTGTTTGACAGACCAAGACTAATTAAGTTAAGAACTTCCACTGCTACCAACACATAGGATGTTCATATGTGAACCTTGCAGGGTTCTCCTCAGGCTCACTTCTTTTTCTGAATTTATGGTGTGTCCATTATTGGTTGGAGATATTTATAAAGTCTCCCCTGTCTTGCCATAGGGTTTTCCATACATGTGCTGGCTTGGCTCTGCATCGCAGGGGTTTGCATTTCCATTTCAACCAGGGTAGACCTCATTTTTGAGTGAACAATTATTTATCGTGTACAAAACGACAAATAAAAAAAGTCCCCATCATGATGTCATCAAATTCCCATCATGACGGAATCATATTTTGAAGGGGGTGGAAAAGTTGTGAGTAGTGTAGGCTACCCTGATCGAGTCTAGACCCTAGTGGTGCTGGTGACGGATGAAGAGGAGGATGAGATCTGATTGGATGAGAGGAGGAGCTCAGACCGGAGCGCTGCGGATGAATGGGGAGGAGGAGGGTCTCGACCTTTCATGCTGAAATGAGAGCTGACAGCAACGGGAGGAGAACATTTAAATATTGACAGCAATGATGTGATTAGCTGATAGAGATTGTGGCTAAATCTGGTTGGTTTGACTAAAAGAGTAAACGGCCCTAATCAGCTGACGAGGGGAAGCAGGAGAAGAGAGAGAGAATGAGAATGAGTGAGTAGTAACACAAGTGGCACGGTGGCTCAGTGGTTAGCACTGCTGCCTCACAGCTCGTAGGCACTGCAGAATTCGATCCCCGGTCTGATCAGGGTCTTTCTGTGTGGAGTGTGCATGTTCCCCCCATGTTTACGTGGGTTTCCTCCCACCATAAAGACATGCATGCTGGGTAACTAGGACTACAGTTGAAACTTAGTCATCAGGCTAACACTGGTGCATTTACAGAAATGTTGATTAATGTGCATTGTCCTGATAAAATAAATAAATACATTTTAAAAAGTCTTCATTCAAGCTTCATTACAACATGGCCGCCTGCTTGAAGGTGTGTCTTCAGTCCTGGGCAGTCGGTGACACAGCGCTATATTAAAAATAGGCAAAAAAAATATTTTAAGCAGATATTTTAGTTACAACAAGATTAAGCTGGCAAGGCAGTTTTTTTGTGTTTCCATGTGCGCTTTTTATTCAGTTTGGGGAACGATCTCTACAGAGCCTGCGGCCAGCATCGTGGTCTGTAACACTGAAGTAAAGCACACACACCTCTCAGGTAATAGTGCTTAAAATAAAACAGACATCTTAATGTACAAACAGGGACACAGGAGAGTAACCAAACTTCAAACCACTGAGATTCAGAACAGCACTGAGAGCACAGACTTTTACAAACGTCTCCAGCACAGACATGACTTGTGTCTCGCAGCATGAGAGGGAGGAAGTGGATCATCATGGGATGGCCACGGTCGGCGAAACATCACCGCTGCCCGCTTGGAGGAGGGTCCAGACAGTTTTAGACCTACACAATAGGCTAGCACAATATACAGGCAAATTTGGTAACTTTGGAAACTTTTGGATCAGCACTCAAATGTTAAACAAGGGTCTGCGGAGTTTCCAGTGCAGCATGAGTTCCGGTGTTGAAAGGTTAACTGAGGGCGTTGCTGTGATCTTTGCCTAGCTCCTCTACACCAGGCATCACTTATGTTTGAAATGTTGGGGGGTAGACAGCAGGAAGGGAGGGGGCTGCTTTTCTATGTGCTCCTTCAGCGCAGCAGATGCTCTGGCTCAGCACCTGCTCTTCACACCGGGGGTGGGGGGGGGGGGGACTGCTAGTGATAGTGAACGGGGGAGGGGCTGCGAGGGCAAAATCTGGCCTTTTGTGTATTGATGGGGGAAGGAGTGTCTGTATGAATGTGTGAGGAGATGTGACTGTACAGACTGCTGGTGCAGCGAGCGCGATGCTGAGCAGACAAAGCCCTGCGAGGGGCTTAGATATGCCCATTACAACATGCTGCTGGATGCAGACGGCTGTACCCATGGGCTACTGGGCTCTGAGGGTCTTTTGTGCTTAATTTGTGCATGTTGCTGCTGATTTTAATGAAATAATATCAAGTATGAGACCAACTAAAAACAAACAGACTACATATAAAGAAATAGACCATAATTAGATAGATACAAAGTTGTTTAATTAAAAATCTAAAATAGATAAATAAATGGATGAATAAGTTGTTTAATGAAAGACCTGGCTAAAAAGGTAGGTTTTGAGTTTGCCTTTAAAAATATTAGCATTCTCTGCGACCCTCAGGTCTTCAGGCAGACGTGGAGCAGATTAATAGAAGGATGCCTCACCGTGAGCTTTCGTTCTGACTTTTGAGACTATTAAAAGACCACTTCCAGAAGACCTGAGGGTTCATAAGATAAAAGCAAATCTGATAAATAACTACGGTCAAAACCGTTAAGAGCTTTATAAACCAATAAAATGATCTTATAATCAATTCTGAGGCACACGGGTAGCCAGTGCAGATACTTTAAAATGGGTGTAATGTGGGCTCTCTTTCTGTTCTTTGTCAGAACCTGTACAGCTGAGTTTTGCAATAATTATAATTGAGCAATATTTGTCTTAGGAAGACCAGAAAGTAAGGCATCACAATAGAATACATAATAAATAATGGATAAATGGAGGCACTCTGGCAATGTTCTTCAGATGATAAAAGGCTGTTTTTGTTATATTTCTGACGTGTGACTCCAAGCTAAGGTACGAATAAAAAATAACCCCTAGGTTTTTAACTTGTTGGCTGGGTTAAAGTGCCATCATTTGCAGTTTTCCATTCTATTTCTCTCTCTGGTTGAGCTGGAGAAAGTTCTTTGCTATCTATAACTTGATATCTAAATAACAGGTAAAAGGGCATTAATTGGCTCTGAGTTATCAGGGGACATGGCAATGTAGAGCTGTGTATCATCAGCATAACGATGGAGCTGTATTCTGTGTCTCCTGATGATGTGTCTAAGTGGCAACATGTAGATATTAAAAAGAGTTGGTCCTAAAATCGAACCTTGAGGAACACCACAATCCATTTAATAGCTTTTTGATGAGCATTCCTCCATGGTAACATAACTTTTTTTTGTCAGTAAGATATGATTTAAACCAGTTAAAAACAGTCCCAGAGAAACCAACCTGCTTGTGAAGTTTATCTAAAAGAATTGAGTGATCTACTGTATCAAAAGCAGCAGTAAGATCCAGTAATACTAACACAGTTTTTTCATATAGTTCTAAGCAGCTCATCATAAAACAATTAAGCTCATGCTTTACAGTAACAGACACATTGTACAAGTACATTGGTCAGCTGAATGTTACATTTTAATGTAACAATGTAAGTGTGTTTAACCTCAAATGTGGGAAAATAAAGGCTCGCAAAAACATCCCCTTCTACTAAGTGGGATCAAAACAGTTGTAAGTTATAATAAATATTGAACATGTGAAGAAAAAGGGGTGTGAAAATGCACGGGAAGCCAATAAACCAGCTGAAATCTGTCAGTATTTAGGAAGCAATCCTGCCCCCTATTAGTGCAAATTAATATCAGCTGGATTAGTCCTAATTGATGGCCTATACAAAGGTTTCTTATTACCAAGGTGTCACTCAAGAAGCATTTCATGATGGGTAAAAGCAAAGAGCTGTCCCAAGACCTTTGCAAGCTTATTGTAGAAAAACATACGGATGGCATTGGTTACAGACAAATATCTTAACTTCTGAAAGTTCCAGTGAGCGCTGTTGGGGCCATTATCCGGAAGTGGAAAGAACATCATTTCACCATTAACCGGCCATGACCAGGTGCTCCTCGCTAGATTTCTGACAGAGGAGTCCATAGAATACTTAGAAGAGTTGTCGAAGAACCAAGGACCACTTGCGGAGATCTTCTGGAAGACCTGGAAGAAGCAGGTACAGTTGTTTCAAAGAAAACAATTAGTAATGCACTCAACCGCCATGGCCTCTATGCACGCACACCACGCAAGACACCACTGCTCAAGAAAAGGCATGTGGAAGCTCGCTTAAAGTTTGCTGCACAACATCTGGACAAGCCAATGACATACTGGGAGAATATTATCTGGACAGATGAGACCATAACTGAACACTTTGGGTGCCATAGCATACACCATGTTTGGAGGAGAAATGGCACTGCACATCACCCTAAAAACACCATACCAACAGTGAAGTTTGGAGATGGGAGCATCATGGTGTGGGGCTGTTTTTCAGCATCTGGCACTGGCAGACTTCATATAATTGAAGGAAGGATGAATGGAGAAATGTACCGTGACATTCTTGATAAGAATCTGCTACCATCCACCAGGATGCTGAAGATGATACGAGGATGGACATTTCAGCAAGACAATGATCCCAAACACACAGCCAAGGACACTCTCAATTGGTTTCAGAGAAAGAAAATCAAGCTTTTAGAATGGTCCAGTCAATCACCCGACTTGAATCCAATTGAAAACCTCTAGAAAGAACTGAAGATCAGAGTTCATAGAAGATGTCGCTGGAACCTTCAAGATTTGAAGACAGTTTGTGTGGAAGAATGGGCAAAGGTCACAGCTGAGCAATGTGTGCGACTAGTTTCTTCATACAGGAGGCGTCTTGAAGCTGTCAAAGGCTTTTCTACTAAGTATAAAATAAATGTCAGCAAGTGTGTTCAATACTTTTTCCCTGTGTCATTTCACTTTATTACACAACTTAATTTATGGACTTATTTGTTTTGATATTTTTCTATGTGTGGATTACTTGGGTTGTAACTGACATCTGGTGAAAATGTCCTGCTGATAGCCCCATCAGAAATATCTTTACTGAGAAAAATGTTGACACGTTCAATACTTATTTTCCCCGCTGTGTGTGTGTGTATATATATATATATATATATATATATATATATATATATATATATATATATATATATATATACACACACACATAGCTCACTGTATCTTTATATACTAAACAGTTCTTAAGTCAAGTATGTAAAGATGAAGGTTTAGAAATAAAGTGACGTGATGAGCTCAGAGTTCAGTCTTATGTTATGTGGGATGAAGCAGTCCCTGAGCAGGGTGCTGCAGGACCGGATACACCGGTATCGTCTGCTAGATGGCAGCAGGCAAAACAGTTTGTGACCGGGGTGGTTTGGGTCTCTGATAATCCGCATGGCCTTCTTCCTGCACCGCTTGATTTAGAGGTCCTCCATGGATAGCAGCTCCATTCTGGTGATTAACTGTTTCTCCACCATCTGGAGAGCCTTTGGTTGAGGGCGGTGCCAGGCGGTGATGCAACCAGTAAAAGAGGAGACACACCAGCCCGATAATCGGCCATCGGACCGTCTGGCGAGGTCGGTGACTCGAGTCTTTTCGGTGTGTTCCGTGCCGTCGCATCCGAGGAGCCGTCGGCCTTCATTTTGGCCAACCCAACATGTTCAGTCGGAGAGAGAGCAGTCGGGACTCACCCGGAAATGGCGAGCGGATGAGCCTCTCAAAATCTGACAAAAATCTTTTAAACTAACCTTTGTTGATCTGAAATGAAGACAGATTCAGAAACTGCATGGCCTATTTCGCGCTTAAAATGTTTTCAGAAACACGTTTCGGTGAACTATCTTAGTACAATATGAGATCGTATTCTGAACAAGCTGCCATGACAGTCTGGCTGTGAATTTCCGGAGAAAAAAGAACCACGTTCGTCCGATCAGCTGCTGGTTTTAATTTTCTGGGAAACAATCGGACTGTTAATGGAAACAATACAGAGCAGCGCCACCTGCTGCTAGGGAGACGTATTACGTTTCGCGCGACCGTATGCTCAAGTCGACGTCTCTTCGGTGTGTTCTGGGGCACTTTTTGGACCTCGGGGACCCGACTGATCAGTCTGACTGCCTTTTTCTGCCGACGGTCGGCCCGTCTGGTTGGTGTGTCAGTGCCTTAAGGTTACCCTTGATGGTGCACCAGTAGAAGTTGCAGAGTATCCTGGAGTACATGCTGAACCTCCTCAACCTGCAGAGGAAGAATAGCTGCTGTCTAGCAGTAGATGATGGTGTCGGTGGGGTGAGTACAGGTCAGATCCTCACTGATGTGACCCCTGAGGAACCTGAAGCTGCTGACTCTCTTTACTGTAGTCCCATTAATGGAGATGGGGGCGTGCCCTTCTCTCTGTCGCTTCCTGTAGTCCACAATCAGCTCCTCACCCTACAGTCACATTAGCTACAAAAGAGAGCGACACACACTCGCTTGTGGGCGCCAAGGGGGTAAGTGAACGTCTGGAAAGCGTAGGTCATATGGCGCCATTTTGATGCTACCTAGCACTCAACCGCCGTTAGCATTCCATTGACTGCCATTCATTTTGACGTCACTTTGACAGCGAATAACTTTACATCTGAAGCGTTAAAGACTTTGTTTGTCCATTGTTTATTTCTTAAGAAACACAACAATGTATAAAAGGCTCCATTACCTTTAGGGCTGCAGCTATCGATTCTTTTTGTAATCGATTAATCTAGTACTTTATCGATCGATTAATTGATTAAATCTGATTTTTTTTTTTTACGTTTTTTTAACAACCAAAACTAGACCTATATGTAAATATTAGTTATACTTAACCTATTTTCATTTATATATTTGATTATAATGTCACGCAGCTCTGTTACACTTATGCTATTAGATCGTTGATCAGCTGTTTCTCCGTAGAGAGAGAGAGAGAGAGAGAGAGAGAGAGAGAGAGAGAGAGAGAGAGAGAGAGAGAGAGAGATGCAATCAGCAGTTTTTCTGAAGGAATGGTCAACACGTCAGCTCAGATTGTGGTCACCACTACGTATTTTCTTGTCTTTGATTTTGGTAGTTATGTTTGATGTAGTTTCATCGTCCATACGACTCAGTGATTGACTTTTGTCGGTCCTCTTCGTGGAATGGATGATTAAGTTAGACTCAATGTTTTCTGTTGAGATGCTAAAGCACTAACATCGTGCTATTATTGTGCTAAGCTAGTTTGATTTTGCAGTAGGCACACTGTACAGAGTTTTAGTTTTAATTACGTTTGAACTGATTCCAAACTTTGGACCCTTTCTGTGGTTTCCTCCAGCCTGTCTCTTCTCTTAGCCCCTCACGATTTACCTCTGGCATGTGTCGCCAGCAGCAGACTGAGCCGTGTCTGGTGTGCGACAGTAGCGGAAACACCGTCTGTCAGCGATACAACGTTAGTAACACTGATTTAACCAAGCTTCCAGGCAAGTCATTTTGCATCAAGGATTTTTTGTAATCGAATTATTTTAGTTATTCGAGGAATCGTTTCAGTCCTAATTACCTTGTATCTCACGTTATGGCTCCGTAGCAGCCGTTTTTGTAAAAATAGGCCAACGATTGTGTCATACTGTCGCATAGTAGAGAAATTACCGTATAGTACAGGAGAAGCTTGCAGGCAGTTTCGACTTACATTAGCTGTTTAAGTTTAATTACTAATGTTAACTACCATTTTAGTTAGCAATAATTAGCCTGTGTCCATGTTATCTCCTTACATATACCTATGCTCTCCGTCTCTGCAAGATTGGGAATGATTGAGATTTCTCTCGGCACAGCTACCAGAAGACTTACAACTTTCAGACAGGTTGCTCACGTCACATTTACGTTGTCTCTCTCAGTTGGAGGCTGTGCAGTAACGCTCAGCTCTCACCGGAAAAGTGCTTCTAATGGCCTTCACTGGCCTCCGTCCAGAGCAACGGGATCTGTTGGTCCATTCTTATATACTGTCTATGGTGGGCGCTCCTGGGCGTACCTAGCCTACTCCTGGTTGCTTGGCAACAGTAAACAGAAATTTTCTGTTGCTACCTTCAAGCACGTCTTAAAAGTCACTTCAGAGGCATTGTTAAGTCACAAGAACGATGTTTTTGGATTTAAAAGCATTTATTTCTCGATAGAAGTAACAAAATATATGAGATTTAAAAAAAAAGATATATACAGAAATACGATGTCCTGAAGCGTTTCCGCCATCTTGAATGATTTTCTTCGACTCAAGCAGCCAACGTACATACGTCACGCTGCCCTCACGCTGCCTCACTTTGATTGGCAGTCGCTTTGTCGCATCGCTCAGCATTTGCATAAAATAGTCTATTCCGGCCCCGCCTTGCTCATGGCAGCGGCAAGCTCGTCGCTTGTCACTGGCAAACGGCCACTCCCATTGAAAATAAATGGCAGCCTGTCGCTTTGTTGCTGTCTCTTGTAGCTAATGTGACTGTAGGGTCAGTGTTACTGACGTTGAGATGGAGGTTGTTGTCCTAGCACCAAGATGTCAGGGCTCTGACCTCCTCTCTGTAGGCCGCCTTGTCGTCGATCAGGCTGATGACGGCCGTGTTGTCAGTGAACTTTATGATATGTTGGAGCTGTGTGAGGCCATGCAGTCGTGCGTGAACAGGGACTACAGGAGAGGGCTGAGCACACAGCCCTGGGGGGCGCCAGTGTTGAGAGTCAGAGTGGAGGATGTGGTGGAGCCACATTTTTTAGGACAGGGACAATAGTAGTGAAACATTTGGAGCAGTGACAGGTTGAAAATGTCTGTGAAGTAGAGCCGTCAATCTTCCTCTATAATACCATTCGAATTTCATTTATTTTTTTTAATATTCAAATAATATTTGAATATTTAATGCTCAAATGCAGCCTGTTATTAATATGTACTACACTACTCAGGTGTATGCATTGTCAATGCCACTGTAAGCATGTGGTTGTTGTTACACATTCTGTCCACTAGAGGGACTTCCAACATTAGCCTGGCGTTGAAGGGGATCACGGCGCATTAAATTTCCGACACGCTGCTCTCTGTTTACTATCATTTTCCACCACGAGCACACAGCGACACAAACAAATCAACAGAGAACTCTGTAATGAAACATGATCTAACAAGTGTATTGAAGCGGTTCTGTTGTAAAGGCTAACGGTGCTCGGTTAGCACAATGACATAATGTTATGGTGTTTTTCCATTACATGGTACGTGCTCAACTCGCCTTAACTCACCTTTTTGGGTTTTCCATTCCGAAAAAAAGTACTTTTTTTAGTATCACCTCCGTCGAGGTTCCAAGTGAGCTGAGGCGATACCAAAAGGTATCGGCTCAGACGGAAAGCGACAGACAGGGGTGTCCTGAACAAACCCGCCATTTTTAAATAGTTTAGCCAGCTGTGTTTTTGTTTTCTGTGAGGCGGTACTAAATCTGCAATGGAAAAAGGAGGATGGGGCACCGTGGTCGAGCCGAGCCGAGTCGAGCAGGTACCATGTAATGGAAAAACGGCATTAGAAAGCATAGCCGAAACGATACGTCATAAACTAAGTCAGCCACGATGCTGACTACCTTTTTCTTGCAGGTTGTCACCTTACTGAGAATACAGCTATTAGAAGGTAATATATGAAGTCGAAGCTACTCTGACAGCTGTAGGGCAGCTAACATTAACTTTAGCTGTCTCCATGAAGTTCCTAAGCTCCTATAACTCGTGACGCAGTTAGGAAACAAGAACGAGCTAACTAATGATAACATAAGCATTTTGGCTCGGTGGATGTCGATTTTAAAGTCATGTTAAAAGTATTTCCCATCCTTCTTCCGGTTTCCAGCCGCAGCCTGTCACTCCCCCTGTACTAATGTTACGTACTCCATGATGTTAAGACCTCACGATGCCTTGTGTTTCTCACTCCCGCTAACGTATTGTTCATCACATGTGACATGACAAAAGCATTTTGTTTTCAAATGCGGCTAAGACGAGTGAGATTAGCTAACGTTAGCCAACATATTTATAAAAAAAAAAATCACATTCAAATAGTAATTTCAGCATTCGAATAGTATTGATTTTTTTACTATTCGAATTATATTTGACTTTCGGAATTCGTTCCAACAGCCCTATTGTGAAGACATCTGCCAGTTGGTCTGCACACACCTTGAGAGCTGGGCCAAGGATGCCATCAGATCCAGGTGCCTTGTGTGGGTTCATCCTTTTGAAAGATCTGCACACATCCACCCTGGATATGATTAGTGGGCAGCGGTCCTGGGCCTTTTGTACTTTCTCAGCTGCGGAGTTGATCTTAAAGCGTGCATAGAAGTTGTTCAGCTCATCTGGGAGAGATTCAATTCAATTTATTTGAGATGCAGCCATTAACTCAGCACTACTGATTTTCCTTTTGTAGTCTGTGATGGTTCTTAGTTCAGCCCACATGTTTCTGGTGTTGAAGTTTTAAGTCCAAACTTAATGGTCTGTGCTTTATGTTGGGCACAGACTTTACTGTTAACCCAGGAATTCTAATTTGGGAATGTCCGTACAGTAATCCTTGGTACAATGTCATTGATGCATTTGCCGATGTAGCCAAAACCCGCTTCCGTGTATGTGTCTATAGTGTTGTCCCTAAACACACACCACTCTGTCATGCTGAAGCAGTGTCGTAGAGCTGAGTCTGATAGGTCGGACCTGTGCTGAATGGTGTGTGTCATAGGTTTGTCACGTTTGAGTTCCTGCCTAGGAAGGCAAAAGAAGAAATGAGACGTGATCTGATTTGCCGATGGGAGGGCCGGGGAGGGCCTTATATCCGTTTTGGAAAGGAGTGTAAACATGGTGGAGCGTATTACTTCCACGCATAGCACAACTGATGTGTTGGTGATATCTCGGCAAGACATGTAGACTGTTAAAAATCTCCGGCCACAATAAAAGCAGCCCCTTGCCATGAGGTTTCTGCCCTGTCATAACTTCATACAGCTCATCCAGGGCTCGGCTGGTGTCAGGTAATCCCAGCCATGAAAATTCCCCTTTGTTTGTTGGTCGTGGTGAAAAAGGGCTGTCAACCACCGATCTAATGTGCAGAAGTAGTTCTATCATACTGTATGATTGTGCTCGCTTTGGCCTTGCGCATGTTGTAAAAAAGTAAAAATAAGTAAAAGATAGAACCAATTAAAACAAAAAAGAGCAAAGTTGTGGAGAAGCTCGAGACACAGCAGCGCGCTGTTGCAAAAAACATCTCACTCTCACAGAGACAGTGAAGCATTAGCATAATTCCCAAAACATTGAACTATTCCTTAATTTCCTCCTCTACAGCATGCTGTTGCAACAACCTCTTCCTAAAAGATTGCATTCTTGTTAATCATTAAAGGTTCTAAGTGTTGCCAGATCTGATCAGAATGTAGGCCTACTACAGTCTGTTATGTAACAAATAGTGCCTAAACACGAGTGGGATTGTACCTTGCTGTGGAATCATAACAGCTAAAGACTGAACGGGGACCTAAATTCACATTTAAATGAATGAATTCAAATGACTTCCGCCTACTCTCCTCTATCACTGATGCTGAGTGAAAATGGATGCATTGATTTTTATGGCACAGGGATCCTTGGTTACTGATGGTGGGGCTCTGCCATCAACAGCAGCTCTGAGTTGGGATTGAAGCAGGCTGCTCCCTGCACTGCTCCCATTGGCTGCTTCCACAAATACACTTGCCTCCTGTGCAAATGAATGAAAAAACCAAAGGGTGTGTAACAGGGTGAGTATGCCCTACGCGCTGTCTTACAGGCTGGATGTTGCATCCATCAGCTTGGCTAGTTTGTTCCTTTTAGAGCTGTTATACCCATCCCAGGATTTTGGTATTAAAAAACATGTAAAGTATGCATGGGCTCAGAGGCAGACACTAATACTCAAATCTTGTGCGCATTCAAGTGGGAAACATTGGAAACCTTTTTAGTCTATAGCCTACATACTGCTGGAGTACCTTTTTATAATGACAAATTGACCATATATTGTTTAATATATCAATGCACATAAGTATTTACAAAAATCCTAAGCGACCTTTGTGTTCAGCTGTGGGAATGGGTTCACGGCTCTCAGTCAAGCATATCTTCCAGCAGGCTTTAAATGAATACCTCCATATTTCACCTGTGTGTGTTTCTGACCGTACGGATATAGCCTACTGACCTTACACCCAAACTCTTCTTTACAAGGGATATCCTACAGGTCAGGAGCATCGTCACTCTGCCAACTGAAATTGTAAGTTTGCCAACTAACTTAGCCGATAACACTGAGAATGTTACCACCGGCAAAATACCTCTGCTAATTATATCCATGCTTTAACATGACTTAACATAACATGAGATGCTACTCTCTTCACAACAGACTATCCTACATGCAAATTATGAAAATAAACTTACACAAACATGGGAGATAAACACCCAGGTTCTCGACCTCTCCAGCACAGTTTACAGGTTGTTTTGCTGCCAGCGGTTGTGCACGTGTCTCTGGCCGTTCTGTGCGCTGTAGCGGCTTCCCCAGCAGGCTGAGCCAGGATCCCTGCTTCCCCGGCCCGGGCCACATCGCCTAATACTACCTGGATGTGTGCCGGCTACACGGAAAAAAATAGGTGACACGCCGAATCTCTAGATGAGTGTGTTACAGCTTGAGTTTTATAAAAAATAAATAAAAAACACACAACTTCATGAGGCCCTTTACTTATGCCATATGATAAAGCCACCTGTTACTACACAGTATGAGTTCTGCATTATCAGCACAATGTACTTCTATGTACTTAACGTCTGTTCAAGGTGGAGCTTTCAACTCCAGTATAATGCTAGATAGTTTAATGAATAATAATCATATTTTAATTGTGATATTTTGTAAGTAAAATCTGAATTTGCAACACAACAGTAATATTTCTGTTGGGTAAATGTAGTAGTTCAATGTTTTCCTCTGAAATAGAAGTGCACAGTAAGTCAGTAGTAGTACATGGGTGGGTTGCTTTGAGAGCCTTCTGTAAGTTATTTTAGGGTAATGCTTCTGGAGAAAGTTACAAGCAGCAATATATCTGTTTTGCTCCCTGCAACTTTCTGGGGGCCGTTTTGAACGGGCACTGCACTAGTTCATCTAAACAGGAATGGCAAGGATTACGGGTGGATTACGTGTATAGAGCAACGGCTTACACATTGTCCCATTCTAGCAGCCTAAAATATTATAAAGTATTTTATCTGCTTTTATATTTTTAATTGTTTTTAACTGCAAATTAATGTTTAATTTATTATACTGCACTGTAACTTCTATTCTCGTATTTTATCTGTTTTTAATTGTTTTATCGTTTTTAACTGCTCTTTAATGTTTTATGTAAAGCACTTTGAATTGCCCTGTTGCTGAAATGTGCTATACAAATAAAGCTGCCTTGCCTTGCCTAAAAGGCATGTTTGATGCTTTCATATGTCAACACTTTGACTAACGTTAGCTTGGAGAGCTAATATACCTGTTGGGTCACAGACAAAAAAAAATGACACCACCCAAACTAGCAGTCAGTCCAACCGGCGGTGACATGTTGCTGTTCCTAATGCTAGATTTGGTTTATCAAAGATGCTAGCAAAGCCACACAGAACAGAAAATAATACAGTAGAGACCACAGATAGGTTGGACCTCCGTGTTTAACTGAATATCTTTAAACATTACAGTTACGGCTGAAAATGACAACAGAAAGAAACAAGTTTGCTGATTTCACATATCTCCGCAATTCAACTCAACGGCCATTTGTCTACAGGAAGTGATTTTTATGTTAGAGTATTTTTATGTTAGAATAAGAACATTTTACGTATGGTGTATTACAATATTTTACTGTTACAAGCGTGTTGAATTTAATATCACAAGATGTAGACTCGCACTTCCAGACCTTCCTCCACAGTGCTGCGGAGGAGGGTCTGGCTAGTCCACACAGCATTCCTGGATGGGAGAAAAACGTGCTCTGGTTTATTGGCATTTCTTTAAACCAATCACAATCGTCTTGGGCACCGGATGGAGCCACGGTGCCTCTGCTAAATAGTCTCATGAAGGAACTTGTTTTGCTGGATCATGTGTACGTTCAAAGGTTGTTTTAGTCGTGCAACAGAAAACTCAGATGGAATAGAATGGAAATTGATTTATTTGTAACAGGGACAATGCACAAATAAACATTAAACTGAGACTATGTCTTGGGCCAGGTTATAGCAACAATTGCTAATTTCCAACTGTAATCCCTGGATTGGACATATAGTCTAGCTAGCTGTTTGGATTTACCCTGCAGACATCTGAGGAGCAGTTAACCACAGTCATCATAAATCCACTGGAGTTTAGAACGGCAACACAAAGAAAGCCTATAGGCATCCGGCCTAATTGAGTGAAATTCGGTGGAATTTCCGTCGGCAATGGAGCAATCCCGGAAGTGGAACATCATGGATATAGACTACACAAGAGGTAACTGTTACGACCTCGTCTTTTGGGTAGCCGTTTGTTGATATGATATCAGTTTATTGTCTTTTGAGTGGTGGTGGCTGATAGGGAAATACTAACGTGACATGAGGGGGCGTGTGTGAGGCTGATGATGACGGATATCCATTTAGAAGTGTGAGGAACAGAGGCAGAACCAACGCCAGACCACAGACACGCTGAAGAGAAACACTGGGAGAAAAAATTGTTTGGATGGAAAAGACTTTGCTTTCTTGTTTTTCCACAACCAGTCTTCGTGAAATACAATCAAAACAACCTAAACGAACGCAACGAGGAAACGCTGGGGCTGGCACACCCCAGAGAGATGACGCTGGAGCAGCTCACAAGGAAGCTGTTCCTTCTCCACTTTCGATTGAAATCAATGTATTGATTGATTGTAGTTAAACATTATAAAAGTCTAGCCTGAAAGTTAATTCTTGGCCTTTAAAGTGCTCATATTATGCTCATCTTCAGGTTCATAATTGTATTTAGAGATTATATCAGAAAAGGTTTATATGGTTTAATTTTCAAAAAACACCATATTTTTGTTGTACTGCACATTGCTGCAGCTCCTCTTTTCACCCTGTGTGTTGAGCTCTCCGTTTTAGCTACAGAGTGAGGCATCACACTTCTCTTCCATCTTTGTTGGGAGTCACACATGCTCAGTAGCTAGGTAAGGACTACTAGCCAGTCAGAAGCAGAGTATGAGGGCGTGCCCTGACAGTACCTAGGTAAGGACTACTAGCCAGTCAGAAGCAGAGTATGAGGGCGTGTCATGCTAGCAGCTAGGCGAGCATTATAACGTGTGTTACAAAGTGACCACGTTTGTCTCTGAAGTAAAGGCTGGACTACAATAGAGCTGTTTGGAGCAGTTTGTGAACAGTGTTTTCTGTTGGAGATGGTAAGCCCCTTTGGGGTGGACTTTGGGCTTTTTCACTTTTTAAACCTAGGCCTATAACATGCACAAAAAATATATATAGCACAATAAAGGTAAGGGGGAAAGCCAAAAAGCATAATATGAGCATTTTAAACCAAGAGTTTGACAAAAAAATAAAAAGTTGAACTCAAGGTTCAATTAGGCTACTATCTTTTTCTGTAGCTTTTTTCCCCCTCTCCATCCGCTGAGAAAAACTATACTGTGCAGCTTCAGCGGCTGAGCACAGATAGGGAGGGATCATGCATATTGCGCTTCTCCTGGCTGCCTGTCAGGCAACACTGAGGGCACAGGAACCCACAGTGCGCCGTCTGCTAGGCTGGTACCTCAACACATTGTTAAAGCCGCTGGGAACCGCTCGTGAATCCCCGCTCTGTTTGTCTGAAGCCCGGACAGGACTAGTGACCGCGGAGCATCTTTTTCTTCTGCCTGCGGAGCGGAACACAGGGTGAGTGTCTGCGGCCAGCACGCTGGCAGCTGCTCACACTCCATTTGTTGACATTTTCACATTCAGCGCCATTTGCAGACAGGTACACCTACCGCCACTGTTATTGTTCCACTCTCACGCGCACTGCTTTCATTCCTGTCCGCAACCCGGGATAAAGTGTTTAAATGCATCTTATATGTACAGCGATGATTTTCATATTTTTCTTACAGAATGAATGTATTGAAAGGATAAATTGTAGCTAACGTTGTAAATGGTTTGGTATATCAGACATAATAAGGTATACAGCGGCTAGTCTCCATGTTGTCCAGCAGCGATGGGGGGCAGTCACTATGTAGAACCCTGACGGACACGGTTGGCTGTGGACAGTCAGCAGGGCTGCTTCTAGTCGCTCGGCCATGCTTTGATTCTTATTATATTGCGATTTATAGGCTACTAGGGACGTCACGATACCAACAATCTACTCAGAACCATACCACCAAAAGCACAAGATAAAGAAAAAGAACAATGACAGGCTACTTAAACAGGAATTCCTTTATTTAAACATTTGAACATTATTAAAAAAACATCAATAGTGGCAACTCTGGATGGCATGATAGTAGAAATGTAGTCATCGATACCAATACCAGGGAAATTTCATGATTCTTGATAACACAATTCGATACCACGGTAAAAAAACAAAAACAAAACAATAAATCCCATGTCCTCCTTTTATGTCTCTGTTTAAGGATGACAAGGATAACACTTTTGGGGTGTTGGGACAGTGTCATGTCACCCTTTTTGTGGAGTGGAGGGGTTTGAGTGGAGGGGGCAGGAGAGCAAGATTTCCTTTTTAATCTGGAGAAAAGATCAGTGTTCTGGAGCCCTAGCCCGCTGCTCAGAAGCCTGACATCAGCACACAGCCAGCGTACGCTAACCTCTTCATGAGTTTACCTGAAACTCCCAGGCAACAAGCATGTTCAGTTAGTCTGTTTTGCTCTGCCGTTGTTGTTTTCACATAGAACTGGGCTGCTGAACTGATGTTGTAGAGGTCCGCTAAAACAAGCGCTAACGTTAGCTAATAGTCAGTAGCTATCGTAGCTAACGTTAGGCTCTATGTGAAAAACAAGGGCAGAGAGAAACCGATTTACTCACGCTGTCAGTGAGCCCGGTGCTCGGAGACGTGTTCCATTCACCTTGGAACTGGAAAGCTGGGAATGATGTCACACTCGCATTGCCAGACCTTCCTCCACAGTACTGCAAAGGAGGGTCTGGCTAGTCCACACAGAATTCTGGGATGGGAGAAAAACGTGCTCTGGTTAATTGTCATTTCTTTAAACCAATCGCAATCATCTTGGGCGGTGCTAAGCGCCGGATGGAGCAATGGTGCCTCTGCAAAATAGCCTCGGGAAGGAACTTGTTTTGGTGGAACGTGTACGTTTAAAAGTTGGTTTAGTCATGCAACAGAAAACTCCGATTGGACAGATAGTCTAGCTAGCTGTCTGGATTTACCCTGCAGAGATCTGAGGAGCAGTTAACCATAGTCCTCAGAAATCCACCAGAGTTTAGAACGCCAACACAAAGAAAGAGGAAGGTGACGGACATCCGGCCTAAATGAGTGAAATCCAGTGGAACGGAGCAATCCCGGAAGTGGAAGGTCGTGGATATAGACTACACCTGAGCTGACCGCGTTCCATTAAAACAAGTCGGATTTCACTGTGGGGTTAGCTCTAGCCAGGTTTAGCCATTGTTAGCAATACCAGTTTATAACGACACATTATGCTGTTTTTTTGTGCATACAAACAGTGTAACAACATGTCCACAGACAGTCCTGCCTCTCTAATTTAGTGTGACTAGAACACTTGTAGGCATACACAGCCCCCATCAGGTCAGGAAGAATCACATCCCCCCGGTACATACGGAACTGTAGAAAAACGAGTCACGTTTTCAGAATTTTGGTATCGAGTTCTTGTGACATCCTTAATATAAACGTTCTAATTTTCTTTTTAAACTATTAGTATTGTTATTATTACTGTAAATGCACAATTAACAGGCAAAATAGCAGGTATTATCTTAACGTAGGCCTATATAAAACCACAGTGTTTTTTCTTCCTTCGTCCACGCAAGCAATGTTTGTGTTGCCATGCCCCCGAGTTTAGAAGCCACTGACTTAAATCATAGATTAAGGTCTTCTTTATCACATAACCACGGACTTATGCACATTTTTTTCCAATATTACCATCAGAGCAAAGTAATCCTTCCACAAGTAACTATAAGCTATCAAATTATATAAATACCTGGAGTCATTTTCTGCATTCCATTTATTTACAAAGCACTTTGTGACAAACTTCCTGGGTATCTCACATGTCTTTTAAAGGGGTGATAGAATGATTATATAGGGTATTTTACACTGTTCCTTAAGGTCTCCGAATAGGGTATGTAACGTTGGTTGGGCTGAAAATGGCCCGGGTGCTGTTCTCTGCGCCCTAATGCAACCCTGTGAAATAGCCCTGGATTGAAGTGAGAGGTTTTCTCCCTTATATGGTATGCTCATGAATATTTAGATGAGCTGCGTGCTGATTGGTTTGTTTACAACGAGCGACACACACACACACACACACACACACACACACACACACACACACACACACACACACACACACAGCTCCACCCCTCTTTACAACAAGCTGAGCGAAGCTGCAGAGGCTCCAGTGTTGCCAACTTAGCGACTTTATTGCTAGATTTAGCAACTTTTCAGACCCCATTAGCGACATTTTTTCAAAAAAGCGACTAGCGACAAATCTTGCAACTTTCTGTAGAAAAGACGCCAGTATTGTCCGGCGAGCACGCAAAGGTATTTCTGTCTTGTGGCAGCCAAAACAGTCACTTCTTTCTTCTGTTCTGTGACTGAGGAGCAGCCCTTCCCCTCTCTGTTTTCTTCTCACACAGCAGCACTGATCAGAAGGGGAGACAGCGAGTCAGCGAGCTCGTTACACCCGCAATCTCTTGTGGAGCATTATAACTTCGACAAACCAGTGTTATAATGGTTATGTGTGTTGAGTTATTTAAACAAACGATCAGGGAAATAAAATAATCTTGTCCTCGTGTCTCCTGATAGAGCTCCAGCCAGCTCATAGCGGGTCCGTTAAGGTGGACAGGCCGGGCGGCAAGCCAGCGACCCTGGCAGGCACCTGCCGGCTGTCACGTCAGACTGTGGAGCTTCTGAACTCCGACACAGTCACACAGTCAAACCAAATTTAAAGTGGCCCATATTTGACCTCTACATAGTTGATTTCTCACATAAAAAAAGTCTCAGAAGTGAATATAGTAATGAAATAGCAGACGAACAATGTATAAAGTGTCTAAGATCTGCGCAACCAACATTCAGAACACCAGCTGGTCTCAGACCAGTGGTTTGTATGTAAATTTTGGGGTGGTACAGACTAGAGCCAAATAAGGTACAGCCACCGAGTTGACGTCAACTACTGGCTTTGTTGAGATTCGCCCGTTTTCAGCGGCGGTTTCAAATTGTGAGATTTGCATAGGAAAGAGGTGTCAATGGGACTTTGAGATACTATGTATGCCTATTTTACCCACCAAACTCTCGTAATTCAACTATGACAAGGTAAACTCAGTTTTGCATTCTATCACCCCTTTTAAGGTCCCAAGACTATTTGGTGCTCTAAATTTATCACGTTAATACGTTGAGTTTGGGAAAGTGGCTCTTCCAATGCACAAGTGGACCAATTTGCAGAAGCATAAACAATTAGGCAAGCTTATACCTTCACCAGAGATGTGCTCATAGGTTTATTGGAAATGAATCGTTCAGCATGAAAAAGCATAAGTGACTAATCGGTTGTGATTAGTTGACTAAGAGGGTGCAAGCCCTGTCAGAGTAGCATCACAATGGTTTTAAAGCTGTTGCTTTAAATGGCAATAAGATAGTATTTTGGTATTCTCCTTATAACATGGCTGCAAGCAGCCAGTCAGAATGCAAATGGTTCCCTAAACTGCCTAACCCTAATCTTTCAGTGTATTTTTTCTTTAATCACAGATGAGTAGACTGGATATTGATTGCTTCCATCACAGGACATCTGAGTCCCTGAGGCCTAGTTAGAGGGGTGACCCGGCATAGATGCTGTGTTAGGGCTCAGCCCTCTGTTTTTGTGTTTTAGGGCTTTTTTTTCTTCACTCGTGTCTTTCATCAAATATCCCCACCTCTGATTTCATGTGGGTCAGGCCAACTCAGTTTGTGGCTTGTTTGCAGAGCTGGTGTGTGGATCCAGCGGTGACTGATAGACATCCAGCTTCCTGTGGCCTCCGCAGCAGCCTTTAATCCCACACAGGGCCCGATTAATTTTAAAGCCGCTTTCAGTCCTTAAGCTCATTTCCAGCACTCTGACTCAGGCTACCATGTAGCCAGAAATACAGATGCTTAAGTATGTTTTCACCTTTTACAAATGCATTTTAGTTTTAACCTTTTGAATCTTACTCCAAATCCAAAGTCAAAATCTAAGAATCGATTTGAAATATTAAAACTGGTTCACATCGCTACTTTGACCCCAGAAAGCCAGTGAGGGTTTGGATGTTTTGGTGCTCAATGTTGAAATGAATATCTTTTCCATCAGCTGAGCGTCAGAAGATTATCTGTCTGAATGTTAACCGAGGAGATGGACAAAGATGGAAAGCAGTGATGTGTGCTCTGTGGATGTTTGTATAGGGCTGGGTAGATGGACTGACTCCTGACCTCACAGCAGCTTAAAATTGTTTTTTTAACCTTTAGCATGTGGAGCAGCAGAGCTGCTTTGTTTAATTCCCATCAGTGAGAATCTGTCTTGTGGTCAGTCAGTGTCTCTCTGTCCAGATATCTCGACAACGTTTTTAGATTGTCGTGGAATTTGGTTATGGAGTAATGGTCCCCAGATACATAAATACTTTTGATTTTGCCGACCTGTTTTCTTCTAGACAAATTTTAGCCCAACCACTTATAAGCCTTAAAGAATAGCAAAACTGTCAGTGTGCTGTCTGTTACACAGTTGGAAATGCATTCTGGGATAGGAGAAAAAAAACCTGTAAACCAATCCCAATGGTCTTGGGCGGTGCTAAGCCCAGACGCAGCGGCAGAGATTCTGCTAAATAGTCTCAGGAAGGAACATGTTTTGGTGGAACATTTGCACCCTGCAAAATAAAACGCTACATACAATATTAAATGAAGTTAACTGTTGACACAATACAGTAACGTGAGCTAATTCAATTAGCTGGATACATGGTTAAACCTCATTGGTTCTTACCAGTGTATCTCCGTTTGTACTTCGTCAACAACAATCCCACCAATTGCTAGTTAGAGAGGAAATGCCCTAAACGTATTCTTTGTAAATCTTTACACTCATTCCCCGAAAGAACCAAGCAGGCCTGCCTTGTTGCACCATCCACATTTTCTTAAAAACTTGAAATTTTTAGCGTGTAGCTCGCTAGCTCGAAGTTTGTTGTTTCCTGAAGAGAACAGAGTTTGAGAACGGCAACATACAAAGGTAAAGGGGAAATGTACTTCTGTTGACACAGACTAGCTCTGTGTAACTAGGGTTGGGTACCAAGACCCGGTGCTAATACAGCACAGGTGCCTAAACGATCGGTATCTACCAGACTGAATGGCAACGGGGATTTCGGTGCCCCATTAATGCCTGCTTTGCTCTCTGATGCTCTGACGTTAGAGGCATCAGAAGCATCGCTGCATGTCACGCTAGTTAACACTACACTTGGCAGCAGCAGGTAACGTTAGCCTAACGTTTGCTAGAAAATTGATGGCTATTTGCAAATTTGGTAAGACGAGTTGGACTTCAGGAGCTCTGACGAGACAGACACACACACACACACACACACACACACACACAGCGCTGCTCGCACACACACACACAGACAGACACAGAGCTGCGCACACACGCACACAGACACACTGTTACCGACAGACTTGCAAAAGTACAGACATGCCCAAGTTTCGATGCTTTCATTACAACTAGTGTTGTTGTAACGTTACCCTTGGGATATAAAAAACCTCCACCAAGGTATCACAACTCACCCTGTAGCTAGTCAGCGCAGGGAAATTTAGCGGAGAGTGAAGCCCTGCAGGCATGTCCTCTGCGCCGCTGCCTTAGATCCACAACTCCCGCTCCATTGTCCGATATACTCGTTCTAAACACTTTTCTCTGGGCCAGTAGGCTATTCCGTTTTACAGTCTGGAACACTGCATTTATGGCCGTGGTTCATTTTCAGTGTCCTTGGAAAAACTTCCAAACTTTCTTCTTTCTAAAGCACACAGCGCAGCTCGTGTGTGAGATCCTGAAAGAGCTCCAGCTCATATAGCAGGTCTGCGAAGGGGGAGAGGCCGACCGGGAAGGCATCAAACCCGGGCGGCAGTCGCCTCCTGTCACGGCAGATTGTGGAGCTCCCGAAGTCCGACAGTCATACAAAATTTGCAATTAGCCATACATTTTAGTAAAACAGCCCATATTTCAGCTCTACATAGTTGATTTCTCACATAAAAAAGTCTCAGGTGGATCAGGAAAGGCAGGGGAAGGCAGGGTAGTTGTGCCCCTGCTTGTGTGACAAATTCAGAAGTGAATTTAGTAATGAAATAGCAGACGAACAATGTATACAATTTCTGAGATCTGCGCGACCTATTCAGAAGACTAACTGACCTCAGATCAGTCAGTGGCCTATGTAAATTTTGGGGCGTTACAAAGATGGAAGTTAGAGCCAAATAAGGTAGGAGTTGAGGAGTTGACGTCAACTTTTAGCTTGGTTGAGATTCACCCATTTTCAGCAGCAGTTTCAAATTGTGAGATATGCAGAAGAAAGAGGTGTCAATGGGACTTTGAGGTTATATGTATGTCCTTTTTACCCACCGAACTGTCGTTATTCAAATATGACAAGGTAAACTCGGTTTTGCATTCTATCAGCCCTTTAACTATCGGTTTCGGCACCGGCACCGTTTTAAAAGTATTGTTTTAGCAACGCTAATGGAAAATAATCTGTTATATGTACTGTTATAGAGTTTGTGTGAGACAGCTGCTCTGTAATATAACTTGCTAACCTTGTCTATTTTGAACCTGTGATTTTTTTTTTTTGTGTGTGTTGTGGTTAAGGTGCAGTAATGGCTTTGAAGCATCCGCCCGAAATAAAACAGAGGCCTTCAACTAGCACTTAGAACGTTTCTATGTTAGAGATTCCTGCCTGCAAACACTATAGCTCAGCTGAATAGTTAATCACATTTTACTCTTTCATGACACAGAAATATAATAGTCATAATCTATAACCAGTAAGGCTGCTCCTCTGAGTCCATGAGTCAACTAATTGGTCGATTAGTCAATTTGTATCCTTTCTCATGCTGAATGATTTATTTCAAAAAAACTTATAGGCACATCTCTGGTAAAAAAACAACAACAAGATTTAAAGTGTTGCAGTTCTGCTTTCAGGTAAAAAGGAAAAGCGTGAGAAGGTGTACAAGCTGTTTGTAGGTGAAGTTGTTGTTGTGCACTCGTTGGTACACCTGGAGCTCTTCCTGTTCTCTGCCCTGTCAGCAGTGTGCGGCTGTGCCAGCGTCAACTCAGCACTGCGTGCTGCCAGCAGCGTCTCTAACTTCATGTGGTGGCAAGCTGTGTTTCTACCGCCACAGCTTCCATCCTATCAGTGCCTGAGCATATGAAACATTTCAGGCTACACAGCAATGGCTCACAAAATATTGCTGCACCACGTCTGAAGGCCTTTTTCACAGCAGACATTTTGACTTGTCATAGTAGGAAAAGCACAGCTGAAATTGATAACCTTAACGATGGCTCAATTCCATCAAGTGTCCCAGTGAGCTATTTCAGTGAGTCAGCATGCACAATACCAGGGCCTCTCCTAATACCCCGTTTACACGTACAGTACATGGTTATTTTGAAAAACTGAGACATTTCCCTTTGTTTGTGCCCTTAGTTTACACCCAAACGGAGAATTTGCCTCTGAAAACTATTATTTCTAAAAACTCTGACCAGAGTGGAGAGTTTGGAAAACTTTGTTTGCACGTTTGCATGTGAACTGAGACAAACGGAGGTTTCATCTTTGTTCAAAAGAGAAAAAGGTAGTGATTTGTTGCTGTTGTTGCTATTTTCGGGATTCTGATTGGCTAACGGCTTGAGCTTCTCGTTACACTGCCACCTACAGGTTTGGCATGCTCTTGACGGCATATACACGGGTTCGTGCGCACAATGCTATTTTTTAAAAAGCGGAGAGGGTGATATGTCCGTTAATCTAAATAGCTGGCCACGTGTAAACGTAGCCTATGTGGAATGCAGCCATCATGAATGGTTTTGAATACACTTGTGCTTTTCCTACTATGACATGTCAAAATGTGTGCTGTGAAAAAGTTCTATAGTATTCATATTTGTTAAGGAAGGTCCCACTCAAAGGCATGGCCTTGTCCTTGTCTCACTGCCCATCTGCTCTTTGTTATCTTAGTAGGGGTGGAGGGAAATCATTTGTTATTTTACCAACGATTGACCTTAATATTTCCTGTTTATACGGTACTGCCGACAGCGACTACATCATATCCGTTTCCAGGGAAACAGAGCGAAAGCAGAAAAAGCAGAAACCTGTTTTGTTCTTCTTTACAAAGTCAATAAATGTCAGACTGACTGACATGTGATGTTCATTCTTCTTAGAACACTATTAGTTTTTAGAAATGTCTCATGATATATTTTCTCTAGAAGGGTTTTATTCAACTAGATTTTTTGGTTAAAGAAGGAAAAGAACATCCCAATACTCAATAAATCGAATCGCAATACTTCTAGAATCACAATGAATGAAAATCGCAATACAAATCCAATTGGCAGCCATGTATCGGGAAAGAATCATATCGGGACAGAAGCATATCGTCCCAGCACTTATCTTAATATGATGAATGGTACAAAAGGAGATAAGTGCACACACTTGAAACTTATTGAGGCCCAAAGCCCTGGTTTCACGCTCAGCTGATACACATACTGTACATCACCTATACATAAACAAAGATGTGGGAAAATGACACACACAACAGATAATGTTAACAAGGGCTGCAACAAACTATATTTTTTTAGTGTGGATTAATCTGTGGATTATTTTCTGGATGAATAGATTAGTGGTTTGGTCTATTGTCACGGAATAACTTTGGGAAAACGTGGTACTATGGATAGGTCTAGGGCCGTCCTGCTAGTTATTCTAGCAGCCGTGCACATTAAACCACAGAGCTAAGCGCCAGGCTAAAGGTAAAGGTGGAATGGTCTACCTGGTCGTAGCACTGGCGCAGCTGCACTTCTTCTGTCCAGTAGCTCACTCCTTGTCCCGGTCAGCCTCCATGCTCTGTTGACAGTTCATTTGTAGACCCCTAAGACACGGCCATCAAACACCAGCACAACCTGATGGGTTGAGAGGGACTCTTGGTCTCAACACTCAGCAATAAATGTCTTTCCTCCTCTGACTCTTCTCCTCAATCTGTCCTCCACTTCTGCTTTGTAAACTCCTGGCTGCTCGGTGACGCAGGTTAGGCTGCGTTCAGACAGGAAACAGCGGTGGGAGTTTCTCTGAAACATCTGTGTGACGTCCTGTTGTGTTCTTTAACCCTCAATGTAGCACAAGTAGACTTTGTATTTCACGGTTACTGTTTTCCGTCAGATGGTTTATAGATCTGGACGTTTCCGAGCGCACTTGAAGGCAGCTTCATTTCCCGGAGAAAGAGAGAAAGAAAAGAGACGGAGGGACTGAGGAAACAGCTGTTCCACAAACCCCCGGGCAGTTCAGAGCTTGTGTTTGGTGTTTTAAAACTCTCTTGTGGCAGAGATAGAGGCAGTGATTTTTACTGTTTCCTGTACGGGAATCTCACACCACCTCAAAAACGCTTCAGAGGAAAGGACGTCTCATCCCTCTAAAACACATGTGCTCGTTGACAGTGGCGCAAAAAGTGGGTTTGCACCTTATGCGGCGCACCATGAGGGGCGCCAAAGCGATGGTAAACAACAACAACAACAACAACAACAAAAAATCTTTTTTTGGTATTTTCAATATGTAGCTGATGTGCGTTTCTAAATCATTTCTGCATTTCCTCAATGTTATTATATAACATTTTAGAGGACTAACAGGCTAGAGTAGGCGCCCTGTCTCATAAGATTCCATCATAGAATGTTGACATAGAAGAGGGAGGGGGGGGGAGTGGGTGGACGCCATGAGCGAGCAGGTACGAGCGTACGAGTAGTAAATTGCCGTCTATGGAAAAAGTTCAAAGCAAAACGGCTGTTGAGAGGCAACAGGTAGGATTTAAAGTGTGACGTCTGTGCTTGGAGGCTTGCAAGTATTCATGTTAACAGACTAGCTAGCGTTTGCTAGCACTGGGAATGTAGCAGCCAAATGGGGGTTTACGGCTAGCTTAGAATATGCAAAACCAAGGTTTCTGAGCTGAAAACTGATAAATATAAGGTAGCATGTACAATAAATGACAAGAATCTGGAAAACATAACTAATGCTATAACTCTGGTTTACCATGGAATCATGCATAGATTTGCTACCAAACTTGGAGGCTTGCAAATATTCATGCTAAGAGACTGGCTAGTGTTTGCTAACTTAATGCAAACCAGTGTTTCTGATAGCTACATTTAGATTTTGGTTAAACCCTATGGTACCAATCCCATGCATGACATATCTCAATTTTATTAAGGTCAAATAACAACTGGTAAATATAAGGTAGCATGCACAATAAATGACAAGAAGAAAAATAAATAAATATGAAAAAATAAATAAGTAAAAAAAAACATATATATATATATATATATATATATATATATATATATATATATATATATATATATATATATATATATATATATATATATATATATATATAGATAGATTACTTTATATACAAAACTATCTTTTAGTACTGATATACATCATTATCCAACAAGGCAAGCAGTAGGGGGTAGTTTTATTTTACCTAAAGTGAAAACCAAATCAATTCAACGTTCAGTTGGGTACAGAGCAATGTGTGAATGGAACTCTCTTCCAAATACTATCAAACAACAAAACACTCAGTATGGTTTTAAAAAATCACTTAAGAAATATTACCTTCAAAGATATTTCAATATTTAATATCAATTTAGAGAGATTCTGTCATAGGGCTTTTCGTTATATCTTATTTTAAAAATAGATCTATTCGGGGTAGCGTAATCTTTTCAACTTCTTTTATATTATTTATTTATTTGTATTTTTTCTTTTTTTTGTGTGTGATTAATTGCGTTAATTGTAAAATAGGATTTGTATTTTCTTTTCTTGTATGTCTTGGGCGTATGGTGTGTAATGTGATGTCGTAAATTGTATTGTCACATGATAGATTGCGGGACCCCAGGAAGAATAGCTTTCAGCTTATGCTGAAGCTAGTGGGGATCCAAATAAAACAAACAAACAAACAAAAAATATCTATTTAAAATACAAAATGTGAATGTAATTTCAACAGCAGCACAACCTTACTGCATAATAGTTGTCTTATCTGATGCCATCACTAGGCTGATTTAAGAATTGAATTGAGGCTGCTATATTTAACAGTGAGTTCATTTCATTCAGGTGTGAGGATCATGGATCAGGAAAGGCAGGGGAAGGCAACAGGTAGGTCTAACATTAGGTGGAAGTGTAGGGGGAGCCACTTGATACCAACAGATTATTTCTTAATATTATTAATATGGAAAAACGAATGATGACTAATGCCAAAATTGTTGCTGCATACCCCTCTGATGCTGGGTAGTTGTGCCCCTGCTTGTTGCCTCTCTCCTGATTATCTCTTATGTTTTGAAAAATGGATTGCATGTGTTGTTTTAGCAGCATTATGCACATGATGATGTCACAGTTCCATCTGGTGGGTTAGGGAGTAGAGAAACGGTAAACTGCAGACCCGGTGTCCGCTGGGTGTCTCTGCCACTCCATTTCAGCTGCTGCTTATTATCACTTTGTCTTTGGCTTGGATTTCTTTTTTGACACGTCTACAAATCTACCCACATTGTTTTTTGTGTGTTAAATCAAGCTGACATGCTGCATGGAAGGGCTATGTGGTCCATAAGTCCATCCCACTCATCATTTTACAGATGAAAAGACATTTACCACTAGCACCAGTCACTTAAGCACTGCTTTAATAGCGTCAAGAACCCACCCAGCCCCACGCACACCACACACAGCTAGATAGATGATCAACAGCTTGAACCCACGCTAAACCAGGACTCTTAGCACTGTCAAATGTGCTATTTTGCATCTATTTTTAGAAACATTATTTTCAAGCTGCTGCCTGATGCAGTGATGATCCAGTGAAGGTTAGTGTTTCAGGAGAAAACACTTCTATTTGTTGGGTCTGATGCTGTTCTGAGTTGTAAGCAGAGTATGACCTGCAGCGTCACACACAATGTCTGGAAACAAAGGCTGCAACATTGATGTCAAGTTGTTTTTTAACACAGAGCCGACGCCATTGGGCCTTTGAACAATGTTTTCTTTTCTTTAGTACCTATTCTCCCATCTTTTGGTTTGTGTGACAGAGTTGGTGGATCTCCAGCAGGGGGGGGGACTTGTCTCATTCGTGGTCTGATAAACAGTAAATTCATAAATTTCACTGCCACATACTGTAACTGTCATGTGTTGGCACTTTGGATTTAAGATTGAATCCAATAAACAGACTATGGTTGCACGATATTGACAAAATGTAAAATTGCGCAATTGAGCATGAATATTACGATATCGATAATAATTTCGATATTCTTAAATGTATATAAAAACGCAAAAGTTGTTGGAAAACACATCCAAATAGATTAATAGAATATCAAAACAACACAAGGGTTTATTTAAACTGACAATAGAACCTGAATAAATAAATAGATTATTTTTTTCGGGATATTACTATGCACTCATCGTCCAGTGTCTTGTGGTGGTTTTTGAGGTGAGAAAAGAGGTTGGTTGTATTGCCTCTTACGTGCTGTATGAACATACAGTGCATAAGCTGTGCATAAGCTTGAGGAACATCTCTTGGCTTAAAGCCAAAGTACTTCCACGCTGGCGTGGAGGCATTATTTTTGGCTACTAACGTTTCCGCTTCAATTTCCATAGTTTGGTCATCTCCCTAAGTCAACCTCATGATCTTACTTTTCTGTCTCTTTCCTTTCGATCCACACACTCGCTTCGCATTTCACTCTGTCCTCTCTATCTCCCTCTTCACTCATGCTGTCTCTATCTCCCACTTCCCTCACACTTTCTCTATCTCCCACTTCACTCACGCTGTCGAACTGTACACGTGTGACAGGGCAACTGGCCCTATGAAATGTGCAGGCTCTCAATTGATCGCCGCATCTCTCCACAAACTACACGGAATATCACATACTTTTCGGGACATTTTCAATACTGATATTGCAAAAACGATATTGAGTCGATATATCGTGCACCCCTAAAATTAGGGATGCACAGAGAGAAAATGTTGCATATTTATGTTGCTTTTTTGGCCAACAACCAATATTTCACAATGTCTATATGATCTATATACAAGAAGTCTCTATGATAAATATATTTTGTATATCCTGAGTAAACACAGTGAATTTAAAAAAGGAGTCAAAAAACAACATAAAAGACTATCCAAATCCTGAAATTAAATTTGGCCTACATACTGTAGCTGTCAGCTGATGCAGATGAAGTGTCTGTGAGTGGGCACACGCCTGGGCTGTGAATAGGAGCACACATTACCCACAGGAGCAGTCGTGATGCTGATCGGGCCATGATGGAAAACTGATAGACACACACACACACACACATACACATACACACACACACACACACTCCAAAGCTACAGCTGTGTAAACCTGGGATGTGTCTTTCCCTTCATGGGGACAAGACAATACTATACTATGAAATAGTTTTGTCCTTTTTTGTTTGCTTTCTGTTTTTTGTGAATAAAGTTGCATTCATTAATTTTGACCTGGGGATATCTTGACTAAACTTTGACATACCAGTCTGGTATAATCCAAAAGTTATATTCCTCTGATCTTAATTATACTATTTTTGTGTGTGTGTGTGTGTGTGTGTGTGTGTGTGTGTGTGTGTGTGTGTGTGTGTGTGTGTGTGTGTGTGTGTGTGTGTGTGTGTGTGTGTGTGTGTGTGTGTGTGTGTGTGTGTGTGTGTGTGTGTGTGTGTGTGTGTGTGTGTGTGTGTGTGAGTGTGATTTGAAAGGAAATGGTGGAAGAGACTAATCAGTAAAGTAGGAGGACATGTTGGGTCCAGCAGGTATACTTCTGAAACGAAGAACAAATTGCATGCTCATTGATAATAATAATAATCTTAATAATAAATAAAAATAATAAACTCCTAAATAATACAAGGTTTTCTCACCAAACTCCCTAAATTCACTAAGTATTTCTGGCCAGCTGGGCTATAAAGCCGATTTACACCTTCTTATAAAAGAAGGTGTAAATCTGTCCAGCTGCCTACCTGCCAACAATTAATGCTTAATTTATGCTATTTTAGTTATTTTTTCCATTTTTCCTGGACTGGAATTGTACCTCGTATGATGTCATGTGACACATACATTGATTGATTTATTGATTGATTGGAGGTTTGATCTCTGTCTTGAAGCAAGACGCCAAAAAAAACATTCCAGGTTCCTCCTATCCATGTGTCGAGCGTTTTAGAACAAGACACTAAAAGTCTCCAAATGAAAGTAACTAAAGCATAAAATTAAAATATTACACCTTGCTGACTCACACAGTTAAGTTGAAAATGTGCTCAAATGTGTCACTGTTTTCTGCAGTTAACCATTGTTTCTCCCGTTAGAATCAGCATCATAGTTGAGTGTTGGGGCTCTAAGATGGGGGGGGTAACAGTCAAAACCCCCGCTTCTACCTGCTGTTAACATCTTCTTGGCTTGTCTGATCTGATTAGCATATATACACGGCTGCTTCTGGTTTTTAACTTGATTTTGTGTGTCTCCGCAGCTGTTGCCATGACAACAGACGAGGCAGAGAGTCAGCAGAAGAAGCCGAGGCAGCAGGAGGAAGCAGGCCAGGACGCCGTGCCGCCCCCCTCCCCGGAGGAGCAGCCGTTCCGGCCTCGGAACCGCAACTCTGCCGGCCGCGGCCTCTCGCGCCTCTTCTCCTCTTTCCTGAAGAGGCGCTCGCACTGTGACAGCGAGGCTGGAGACAAGGACGATAAGGAAGAAGAAGAAGCTAAAGCCCCCATCGCCGACCCCGAACCTGAGCTGAGGACGGAGGGGGAGGCAGCGCTGGACCAGCACTCAGTCAGCAGTGCCGAGCCTCAGGTCTGTCTGTCTGTGTCTGCCTGTCTGCCTGTATGTTTGCCTGCCTGCCTGTCTCTCTGTCCCTCTGTCTGTCTGCCTCTTTGCCTGTCTGCCTCTCCCCCTCTCTGTCTGTCTGCCTGCCTGCCTGTCTCTCTGTCCCTCTGTCTGTCTGCCTCTCTGCCTGTCTGCCTCTCTCCCTCTCTGTCTGCCTCTCTGTCTGCCTCTCTGTCTGTCTGTCTGTCCACAGCACATCTCTATCTGTTCAATAAAGACAAGAGAGGACCTCACAGTTTGATTCAGACAAGAGAAAGAGAGTGGTGAATCTTAAAGGGTCATTTCATAATCATATTCCCATTAAATTAGGCTACATCTTTATTCTCCACTTCTTAGAGAATACAGAAAAAGGTTACTTCCCCATAACAAGAGACACAAAGGCAATTCAAATTTAAAAAAACAAAACAATTTCAAAGCGAACAGAAGGTGCAGTGTGCTGCTGTAGCGTTTCTCTGTTCCCTGATCTGTGTGGGCCAGTGACAACTCATGAGGCTGAGCAGAAACCTTTGTCCCAGCCGTCCGTTGGACCATTTAACCTGACAGTAAAGAGATTGATGTCTTTAATGGTAACATATAGTCTAATTCTTAATATATCTAAATGTATAAGACTAAATCTGCCACAAGGACACATCATTCAAGTGTAGGCTGCATCATAATCACAGTGTCTCTGTCAGGCTGTGCAGGTAGAGAAGAAAGAAGCTGAGGAGGAGGAGGAGGAGGAGGAGGAGGAAGAAAAGGAGGGTGGAAAGGACAAAGACAACGCCACGGAGAAAGGAGACGAATCTGCCCTGGAGAAGGAGGCCAAGGAGCAGGAGGAGGAGCAGGAGTGTGGCGGTGAGAGAGAGGAGGAGGGCGAGAAGATGGCCGAGAACGAGGCCAAAGCTCCCAGAGCTCCACGCCAAGCCAAGAGCATGCAGATCACTGTCGCGCTGCTGGACGACACACTCTACCAGTGTGAGCTGGATGTAAGAGCGCTTTATTTTTCATTCTTTCAGACATTATGCACACACTAAAGGAAAATTGAATTTCAGCTGGTTAAATGATTTTGTTTTGATATAACAAAAGTATCAGGACATATCAGTCATATACACGTTATAAAGCATCTAGTGTTCCAGCAGCACGATTATGCAAGTTTATTTTAATGTATGTATAATTTTTATTAGGCCTGCAGCGTATGATTATTTCCATTATTTCTTACTTCTAATGGGTTATTTGTTGAGTGTCAGAAAATGGGTGCAAATCAGAGCCCAAGGTTTTGTCGCTTGATGGTGTTTTTTGCCCACAACGGCCCCTTCCAGGCAGCACTGCGACCGCTGCCTTCAAGGCACCTAACCCTAACCATAACCAGTGCCTAATCCTAGTGCCTTCCAGGCAGCGCTGCCTGGAAGGAGCCGTTGGGGGCAAAAAACATTGATAAGCGGTTTTGTCTTTGAGTTGCTTATTTAGTCAGATCAGCATTCGCTTGGCGCTCCATTGGATGTATTTTTTAATGATGATGTAATAAAAATATGCCAACAGACATTCAAAGCTTCATTCAAAATCCTCGACGGAAACTTTGAATGTAAAAAAACAAACATTCGGAACAGCTGTAATCTGGATCCTTTTATTTATTAGTAAAACTATTGTAAAAGCAGCTGTCTGCCATTATAACTACCTTGACATTTTCCAGTATGGATTTAGGCCCCAGCACAAACTGAGACTGCTCCTGTCAAGGTTCTGGCTTACAGTAATAATTACATTAATCTGGTAAAGTCTCCGTCCTCGTGTTATTGGACCGTACTGCAGCTTTTGATACGTTTGACTATAATATATTAATAGACAGACTTGAACACTGGGTTGAATTGGTTTAAGTCCTACCTTCAAGACAGAGACTATTGTCTACTAGTGTATTAAGTGATAGCTGTACATCAGAGAATTCCCCAACAATGTGTGGAGTTCAGCAAGGGTCGATTCTCTGACCTCTGTTATTTAATATTAACATGCTCCTGTTAGCTGAAATATTACAAAAGGTTCCATATCACATGTACCCCTGTCTGGGAACCATCACCTTATCGTGGTGAAGAGGTTTGTGTGTTCCTGTGAACCTGAGGGCTGTGTTGTCTGGAGCCTGGTGCTCCTGGTAGGGTCTCCCATGGCAAAGTGGTCTCAGACAAGGGGCCAGACTAAGAATGGTTCAAAGGCCTTATGAATCATCGAGGAAGAGGAGGAGTTACCCTGCCCGGAGGAAGCCCGGGGCCCCCATCTGGAGCCAGGCCCAGATGGAGGGCTCTTCAACGAGTGCCTGGTGGCACCCCCCTCTCCATCCCATGGGCCCACCACCTGTGGGAGGAACTGCTGGGGTTGGGTGCACTGCCACACGGGTGAAGGTCAGGGGCCTCGACGGACCAGACCCGGGCAGCAGAGGCTGGCTTTGGGGATATGGAACGTCACCTCTGTGTGGGGGAAGGAGTCAGAACTTGTGCGGGAGGTGGAGCGCTACCAATTAGATCTGGTGGGGCTCTGCCATGAAAGAGGCAAAGCAGCTCCAAAGTTTGGAGAAGACATGGAGAAGAAGACTTTCGGTTGGCACCAAGGTGCTTCTGGAAAACCAGGTAGGTAGTCAAAAAACTCAGAGATCCATCCAGAAATGCTGAAAGCTCTGGGTGTGGAGGGGCTGTCTTGGATGACACGGCTCTTCAACATTGCGTGGAAGTCTGGGACACTGCCAAAGGAGTGGCAGACCAGGGTGGTGGTTCAAAATGGGGTCCAGAGAGTGTGTATCACACTTTTCAGCATCCCTGGTGTTTAATGTGTCTTGTTCTCTGTATGTCAGAAACATGCCAAAGGCCAGGAGCTGTTCCTGAAGGTGTGTGACCACCTCAACCTGCTGGAGAAAGACTACTATGGCCTGGTCGTCACGGAGACAGCCACCATGAAGGTCAGCTGGATTAATAATGAGTCATTAGCTAGTATTACAACATCCCAACCTCAGCCTTTTCACTTTCTATGTATTTTATGTCATCAATGGTTAGATTAGATGAGATTAGATGGGATTAGATTAGACAGGATTAGATGAGATCAACCTGTGGTGTTGAAGGACTTGTTACACTTAACAGTGTTTGATGATATCAATGCCTAATTTCAGACTTGGATGGACCTAACCAAGGAAATCCGCCGGCAGGTACGAGGTGAGTGGAACTTTCTGTTCTCATTTTCATGTTTCTCATACATGTTTACATGTATTCATCACATCTTCCTTTTCTCCCACAGGGGCCAACTATAACTTCACCTTCAATGTGAAATTCTACCCACCAGACCCGGCCCAGCTGTCTGAAGACATAACCAGGTATGGTTCAATTGCTACCTACAAACAGAGTTGTATTGTGGACAGGATGAGAGGAGGACAGGAAAGGAAAACATGGCATTTTATTGTTTTTATGTGATTTTAAGAGCGCATGTACTTTTTTGCAACATATTTGATTGAAAACTGAATCAAGTTACATGCAAATATTCATTCTGTACAGAGTAGATTTAAACGGAGAAAAAACAAATCAACAAAACCAGAGCAACACAGAACACAACAAATTATATACAGAAGGCGATTAAAAAAAATTAAAAGCACACAACCGACTGAGGGACATCCGGCAGAATTTCCAGAAATGGAACGTTGTCTATATAGACTACAAGGAACACAAAACCGTCTTTTACTCATCCAGCGAGCTGTGAACATATTACAGAAATCATACACACATCCACACATACAAACATAAAAACATGCACACATCCCTTACCCCCTCAGTGCAATCGGACTCTGTGCAATAACTGCTGTGTTTACTGTTTCTAGCTATTTATTTAGAACATGGAATGAATGTGTATGTGCGAGATGTGCTTGGGTGAGAATGTGCTGGTGTATCTGTATATACAGCAGGGAAAATAAGTATTGACATACAAAATAAGTATTGACATACTACATTTTTGCCAGTAAATATATTTCAAATGGGGCTATTGGAATAACATTTTCACCAGATGTCAGTAACAACCCAAGTAATCCACACATACAAAGAAATCAAAACATGTATGTCAGGGCTCCAGACTAACTTTTTTTCACTAGGAGCACAGTGGCCCCCAACTGAAAAATTTAGGGGCACGCACCGTAAATCAACATGCTAACCAAATATTCACATTTCTACTAATTTCCACTCTATTACTAATAAATACTTTGATAATAGATGCAGAAATTACAATGTGCTGTTTCAAATTCAGTGTCACTTTTGAAGATGCAACATAGAAGGTTAACTGACAGCACCATCGTTGTCATGAAAAACAATGTATATATATCTCAGCTCTAGTCTACAATTACAATGAATTCAACTTAATATTAAACATGCATTGTTTAGGCTACTACTGAACCAATATTGGTATCAATACCTGAAATTCGGTTCCGTTACCCAACGTTACCTTTTTTTTGGTACTTTCCCTCTATAATTACAAAACAATTATTTCAGTTTTAAAAATGATTGTCAAACCTATTTATCCTATGTACTTAGAACATTGTTATTTTATTAATTAAACAAAATCCTCCTCCTCCCAAACGCATCCCTACAAACTATTACATTGAATAATTATTTATTTCTTACTCACTGTAACTTTTATTCTTTTATTTGTATATTCTTTTTTAGCCTGTTTTATTTTCATGACAGTTTTTAATTGCTCTTTAATGTTTCATGTAAAGCACTTTGAATTGCCTTGTTGTTGAAAGCTGCTGTAGAAATAAAGTTGCCTTGTTGCTGAAAGCTGCTGTAGAAATAAAGTTGCCTTGTTGCTGAAAGCTGCTGTAGAAATAAAGTTGCCTTGCCTTACAACCTCAGCCTGTCAGTCAGTCCCCAGGGCACAGAAACCACGGTTGTGCCTGCTTAGGAAGTGTAACATCAACAGCACCGCAACCGCTTTCGTCTCTCCATTAATATCATATCGCAGCAAAACTGTAACCACACTTGAAACCACTTTATCGGCATTTCCGTGACTCACTGTGACTTCAACAAAACTGCAGAGCCGACATAGTTTCACCGTCCGCAGCTATGCGTGTGTGTGCGAGTGTGTGTGTTTGTGTCAGAGCTCCGCTCTCTGTCAATTTTCAGAGAGGACAGATAAGCTTGAGCGCTCTCGGGTACCGAAATTTCGACGTTTAACGTGTAAAAAAGGGGGCAAATTTACTGGTCGCACATGTGCGACTGGATGTAAAATTCAGTCGCACACTCTCAAATTCTGGTCGCAAAATGCGACCATTTGGTCGCAGTCTGGAGCCCTGTATGTCCATGACAAAAGTTATGTGTAATAAAGTGGAATGATAATGGGAATAAATATTGAACACATGAAGAAAAAGGGGTGTGAAAAGGCATGGGAAGCCAATAAACCAGCTGAAATCTGTCAGTATTTAGGAAGCAATCCTGCCCCCTATTAGTGCAAATTAATATCAGCTGGATTAGTCCTAATTGATGGCCTATAAAAAGGTTTCTCATTACCAAGGTGTCACTCAAGAAGCATTTCATGATGGGTAAAAGCAAAGAGCTGTCCCAAGACCTTCGCAAGCTTATTGTAGAAAAACATACGGATGGCATTGGCTACAGACGAATATCTAAACTTCTGAAAGTTCCAGTGAGCGCTGTTGGGGCCATTATCCGGAAGTGGAAAGAACATCATTTCACCATTTACCGGCCACGACCAGGTGTTCCTCACAAGATTTATGACAGAGGAGTCCATAGAATACTTAGAAGAGTTGTCGAAGAACCAAGGACCACTTGCGGAGATCTTCTGGAAGACCTGGAAGAAGCAGGTACAGTTGTTTCAAAGAAAATAATTAGTAATGCACTCAACCGCCATGGCCTCTATGGACGCACACCACGCAATACACCACTGCTCAAGAAAAGGCATGTGGAAGCTCGCTTAAAGTTTGCTGCACAACATCTGGACAAGCCAATGACATACTGGGAGAATATAATCTGGTCAGATGAGACCAAAATTGAACTCTTTGGGTCTCATAGCATGTTTGGAGGAGAAATGGCACTGCACATCACCCTAAAAACACCATACCAACAGTGAAGTTTGGAGATGGGAGCATCATGGTGTGGGGCTGTTTTTCAGCATCTGGCACTGGCAGACTTCATATAATTGAAGGAAGGATGAATGGAGAAATGTACCGTGACATTCTTGATAAGAATCTGCTGCCATCCACCAGGATGCTGAAGATGATACGAGGATGGACATTTCAGCAAGACAATGATCCCAAACACACAGCCAAGGACACTCTCAATTGGTTTCAGAGAAAGAAAATCAAGCTTTTAGAATGGTCCAGTCAATCACCCGACTTGAATCCAATTGAAAACCTCTAGAAAGAACTGAAGATCAGAGTTCATAGAAGATGTCGCTGGAACCTTCAAGATTTGAAGACAGTTTGTGTGGAAGAATGGGCAAAGGTCACAGCTGAGCAATGTGTGCGACTAGTTTCCTCATACAGGAGGCGTCTTGAAGCTGCCATTACCAACAAAGGCTTTTCTACTAAGTATTAAATACATTTCAGCAAGTGTGTTCAATACGTTTCCCCGGTCATTTCACTTTATTACACACAACTTAATTTATGGATTTATTTGTTTTGATATCATTGTATGTGTGGATTACTTGGGTTGTTACTGACATTTGGGGAAACTTTCATGCCGATAGCCCCATCAGAAATATCTTTACTGAGAAAAATCTTGACGCGTTCAATACTTATTTTCCCCGCTGTGTATATATATATTTTTATCTTTTTACTCTATGCTGCTATTTGGAGAGGATGGTGCCAATAGAATTTCGTTGTATCGCATACAATGACAATAAAGATATATCTATCATCAGTGAGGTGAAATCTGCTAATTAAAACTACAAACTTTAGCAGAGTGGTGTGCCTTTTTCAGCGACGGAGTCGCAGTGGAAAGACACAGAGATGTCCTTGTGTCCTTTTTATTCCGCTGAGTCACATGGTTAGGGACCCCTGTGGTTTCCTTGAGCTCCCACCAAGGGAACACCAGTGTTTGGATTCAAACTAGTAGCACCTGGGTGACAACTTCACCGTCCTGCGTTTCAGTCTGGGTTTTCTCCACATAGGCCATTCTTTGTTCAGAGGCCACACGGCTGTAAAGTTTCTCTTTGTTTAAAAAGAGCCACACTGTTCAGGCTCCAACACCTGACCTGGACAGACTCGTCCGGGGCAATTCAATATAAGATCCCAACAAACCCTGATGAATCAAACATGACAGAGTGATGTGCAGCTGAGAAAGGAATTAAGCATGAAAGCTCATTGCTGACCTTTGATTATTAGTTTGGTATACAGCTATCTGTTATTAAGAATGCGGAGTTCCATACAGATGTTTGTGCTCTGCAGGTACTACCTGTGTCTCCAGCTGCGGAAGGATATCCTGCAGGGCCGCCTGCCCTGCTCCTTCGTCACCCTGTCCCTGCTGGGCTCCTACGCCCTGCAGTCGGAGCTGGGCGAGTACGACCCAGAGGTGCACGGCAGCCATTACGCTAAAGAGATGAAGATGGCCCAGGGTCAGACCAAGGAGCTGGAGGACAAAATGATGGAGCTGCACCGTACCTACAGGTCAGACCACTGAGCTTCTCTCTCTTTACCCTGGATTCAAAATGTACACAAGGAAAAGTACATAAATAGTGCCTGCAAAATCCAATTAGGTATCTGAAGTAAAATTACTAACGAGTATAGTTCATTATAGTTTCAGCAACATTTTAAAACCTTCATTTCAATCTCTAATACATCCACATTTATAATGTGTAAATCCAATTTAAATTTGAATATAACTAATGTGGCGGGACAAGAATGGACCAGAATCAAATTGCAGTGAAAAACCCACCAAGGTGGGTGCTTTATTTTTCTTTGAATAGCAAAATAAAGAAAGCAGTGGTGTAGCTCCCTCATGGCGTGGCTAGTGTGCAGGGCTGGTTTAGGAAGTGGGGAATTCAGCTGGGTAGGCGAGGTGCAGTAGAGGGGCTCACCGGTGTAGTTGGGCAAGGAGGGGACAGGAGACCTTGAGTTCCAGGGGAAATTGATGAATCATTCGGCTCCAGTCGTCCTCAACTTGATTTACGGGCTTTCTGGGTGCAGAACACAGAGCAGTGGCTAGCTTGAGTGGCAAACACAGACTAACCTTCCTTGGTTGGTGTGGCTCCTTTTGTCCTGGCCTAACGAGGGCAAACGAGAGGCGATTGATTAGTGATTGCCATCCCAAGGGCGTAAATCCCAGGGGAGTCACAGGGGTCTGGACCCCCCCCTTCTCAGGGTTGTCCCCCCCCCCTAGAAATATCATTAAAACAATGCTGTGTATTGTAAATGACATAATGATGTATACTTAAAATATCTGTGTAAGTAGTAAAACAATACAAACTCCAAAAAATGCTTTTTAAATTTAGAAACATTTTGAGTCCCCCCTCCCTTGCCTCACAGTGGTTTGGTCCACTGCCTGCCGTACGTTAGGATCTTCACTCGACTCAGTCACATCGGTAGTGACAGGAATGTAGTAAGTAGGCGGTTCAAGGCTGTTTTATTCACATTAAACATCGGATGAAGTTGTTCTTTTCTCAAACAGAAATGATGCTGAGTAATAAATAAATTAGTTATGACAAAAAGTTCGCTATGTTAGTGTAATATAATGTAACGTTAGCTAGCTTGTTTAATAGCTTGTTGGATAGAAATGCACCCACTACAACTAACGTTACCACGGCGATAAGCCTAACTGATATTAGGGTTAATATTGAAGATCTCCAGTTGTGTTTGAAGTGGCTGATCAGTGGGTTTGCTGCAGTTAAATATATATCCTCTGTCCCAGACCAAACCTAATATTTATGCGGAGGACGCAAGTATTTTTGTGGCTTGTGTACACATGTCCTCTACCAGTATAATTGTGGCTGTATTATTTGTGTCCCCTTCAAAAATTGCTCTTCAGAAATTTTATGTTTATTGTCCCCCCCCTACTGTTAGATCAGATTTATGCCATGTGCCAGCCGTGCCTTGTTGTAAGCTGGCTTCTTGGCCATGTGCTTTGAATGTGTGTACCCGGCTTGGCCATGCTTCAAGGGCCATTTGGCCACACTAAATATGGCATTAAGATAAATGTAGTGAAGTACCAAGAGAGGTTTTAAAGGAGCATAAATGGAGTCACTAAGTAATTTTGAAAAATGACAGCGCTTATGTAAATGCACTTAAATTCACAGAAGTAACTCCATGTAATTATTAACAAGAGAGGCTTAAATAAAGGATGAATCAGAGGGTTTGGTTGAATGGTTTGAATGGAGGTGCTGTGGTTGCTGATTGTTCCTGTCTGGATTCCTCGATGTAAATGATCTCCACAGTCCCAGTAACCCACAGCTTGTGTGTGATTGGTGCTGTGGTGTTGTGCAGGTCAATGAGTCCGGCCCAGGCAGACCTGATGTTCCTGGAGAACGCCAAGAAACTGTCCATGTACGGAGTGGACCTGCACCAGGCCAAGGTGAGCCTTCAGCTGCTCTCTAATACTCGACAAAGTGCCTCATAAGTAACGGAACTGTGTCCACACTCAGACACGTTTTGGCTAAAGTTCAATCAAATACAAATATAAATCATCTTGTAATGTTTTCAGTTAATTTAATGGTGTTACCTTTCTAATGATATATGGTTTTAACTATTTACTTTAGCCTTGTTTTTACAAGGCTGCAACAGGAAGCTAACAACGGTGAATTAGCCGTATGCTACCGTCGGCTGTACTCGGACCCCCCAATCTCTGCGCTGTAAAAACTCTGTGCGCTTCAAATACAACATACATTACACTTAATCTGGGTGTGATAGGATTCAGTCTTCCAATGCTCCAAGAAAACTAAGTGCATAGACGTCTGTTACATTACATTACATGTCAATTTTTTTCTTTACCACTCATGCATCAGAGGAGCATACACACCTGGCCTGGAAAGCAGGAAGACGTGTGACGTATGAGCTTTTACAGTGGAAATCAGGTCAATGTGTTTACGTCAGAGAGGGATTTAAGCGCCTGTGGTAGAGGGCTGTACTGCCCCCCGGTGGAGGATGCTGACACTGCACTATAAAACAGCTGCAGAGTACAACGGAGTACAACTTCTCTCCTCCTATAAAGCTAACAAGAGAAAACACTTTAAACACATGCTGTGTGCCGATCACCACTGGTATATTAGGAACACTTTGACTGAGTCTGAGAATAAACGGTTCAAATGTAAAATGTATTTGTGTAAATAAAAATACACTTCATAACAACCTAAACTGGTAAATTGATAGGTATTTAACTTAATAGACGCTAAAAGTACTGAAAAGTACATGGAGTGTGGTGGGTTTGGTGATGGTGATTTCGGGGCTGTTTCATGTTAAACAAAAAGGATCTTACTCTTGAAGAAAAAGGTCTGTCTCTGTAGCGATCCTTTCCATAATGTTGTCAGACACTTAGAATAATAAACTGAGCCTGTCAGCGGCAAAAACAGAACTTTTAGTGGACGCTAACTGATGCTAAACATTTGTCCTATAGGGTTACATTGCAGCCCGGTTTACAAACGCTAGATACAGAGTTCTTACTCAATATTGGACCAATTACAAATATTCTTATTCCCATTAGACACCAATGCATGGTAAAAGTTGAAAAAAAAAAATGAAGTTAGTAATTTCAGTGCAACACACTCTACCCTTGTTGCAAGGTTACACTTCATTTGATGCGTGTTAATTGAAGCTAAATAATAATGAATGAATAAATGCTGCATGGTTCTGCTACATGGACCAGTCTGTGAAAGGACTGGCAGGGAAACGTGAAGCAGAGGATGAAGCCACACAAAACACCACAACTACCAAACAAAGACACAAGAGTACAGAGTGGTGACCACAGGTCATCTCAGGAGCCCACTGCTAATCTCCCAGTCCAATCGCCAGTCCTCTCTCTCTCTCTCTCTCTCTCTCTCTCTCTCTCTCTCTCTCGCCCCTTTACGGAAAAACAGCTGATCTCAATTCAATTGAAAATATTTGTATCTACAAAAGTGGGGCCCTGCAGAAAAAGTTTGGGAACCACTGATCACATTCATCAAACAGACAGAAAGTTTAAAAGGGACGGTAGCCAGGATGTGTTGATCCAGGGAGGAAACATGATAAAACTGTTGCTTTCTGATGCCCACCTGCGATGCCATGCATTGTTCTTCAGACAGCACTATCCACCACCAGGATCAAATCCTCCAACAGTCTTAAACACACATTAATAATTCCTTTTATTGGTCACCCATTTAAGATATTTCTTTATCTTTGTCGTTCATTTCCTTAAAGGCTCTTAGCTTTGTGAAGTGTGCCTATCCTGTTGATTGTTAATGGACCTCTTTCTGCCAGGATCTGGACGGTGTTGACATCATGCTGGGGGTTTGCTCCAGTGGTCTGATGGTTTACAAAGACAAACTGAGGATCAACCGTTTCCCCTGGCCCAAAGTCCTCAAGGTCTCATACAAACGCAGCAGCTTCTTCATCAAAATCCGACCGTCCGAGGTACAGCATGTTCTCATATCACCTGTAAAATCTGTAGTCCATTGTTCAACACTCAACTCACCCTAACCATAAAGGGAACCATACCGCTCATTTCATCAGTCCTCTTTCTAGCAGGTCTGTGTTTCTCATTTCAACAGGTGGAACAATATGAGAGTGCCATTGGCTTCAAACTACCCAATTACAAGGCAGCCAAGAAGCTGTGGAAAGTGTGTGTGGAGCATCACACCTTCTTCAGGTAGGTGTTGTGTGTTCCCATGACTGTGCAGTGTTTGATTTGAAGGAACTGAATCTGCTTGCTGCTGTCTGACCCAGAGTCAGCTCAGAAGATCAGTCTCAGTGATCTGTGTCCGTAGGCTGACCTCCACTGAGATGGTCACCACTCCCAGGAAGTTCCTGGCGTTGGGCTCCAAGTTCCGCTACAGCGGCCGGACTCAGGCTCAGAGCAGACAGGCCAGCTCTCTGATCGACAGACCGGCTCCTCTGTTCCAGCGCTCGTCCAGCAAGAGGAACTCCCGCAGCCTGGATGGAGGTACACTGTTCCCGCTGCTGTTGGTGGAGGTGTAGGCCTGTGACATCATGGCTATCCCCTGGATCTTGTGTTCTTTTAAGCCCAGTTCAGACTAGGGATGCAACGATTATAGATTTTGTTGGTACAATTATAGTCTGAAAAATAATCACGGTTTCACGATTATCACGATTATTATACATTAATTAATTTCACTGGTAATGTATGAAATCACATGAGCACTCTAAAATTGAATGTGTTATTTATTGCTGCCTTTTGAAACAGAAATAATAGTTTTTAATGTTTTGAAAATGATTATATGATCAATCATCAACCTTTTTATTTAAATTCATCTAAAAAGATTAGAGGCTAGAGGTGAATCAGTCACACCACAAACAAAGGCCCAGTTGGCAACAACAGTGCTGTGCTTTTGGCCCTCAAAAAGCTAGAATCGGCCCTGCTAGCTGGTGTGTCTAGAAGTTGGAGGAGCTGCTAGACAAGATGCACCTGTCACAAGGAGATTCGCAGCATGTTGCCAAGGTATAAATGCGATAGAGAGATTTATGTCCCATAGGGGATGAAGAGGAGTAAGTCAGTAACGTTAAGTGGTAACATCGGTGACATTGAGCTGTTGCAGAGTTTTGCCTCTTAGTCTTAAAGTAACGTTATCATCAGTGCACTCACTGTAAATGCAGACATCAGCTCCTGACTAGTTAGCTGTTAACGGTAACGTTACCGTTAACATTAAACAGGCCAACGTTAGCTAACTGGTAGCGGTAACAAGCTAACAAACACTTGACAACGTTAACAAAAAATAAAGTCGCTAGCCAGAGCGGAGCCTTTACGATTAATTAAAGGGATGGTTCAGAGTAATTTCATCCTAGGGTCCTTTGCACCATGACCTCGAGCCAAACACCCCCCCAGAAGCTTTTTTTCCCTTGGTTTAACATTGGTCGAGTTAGCGCTATCTGGCTTAGTGCAGGCGCTAATGGAACCAAAGGTGTATCTCATAAATTACCCCACTAATAATGACCAGAATGGTGCCAAACTTCTACAGTAGTACAAATAGGTTCTGTACTCATAAAACGAGGCATTGCAAAGTTTGTTAGTACACCAGGAGTTTATTTAAATAACACTTGCCTGATGGCTTCTCCTCTCTGCTGCTACCGCTGCTAGCTAGCTAGCTAGCTAGCTAGCTAGCTAGCTCTCCCATTCTCCTCCATTAGTTGTAGCTCCTCGTCCGTGTATTCAGGCTGGAATAGGTACGGGTGAGCTTCGAAATTGATACACTCATCGTCGTGTTCGATGCTAACCTCAAACTCTGCCATTTCGTTGATCTCTTCTTCTGTTCTCTCGCTTCCTGCTCCTTCTTCACTACTTTACCGGTAGTCTCTTTCTTCAATAGATGCCGTGCTCTGTGCAGGATCACGGGATTAGTGGGGTAATTTATGAGATACACCTTTGCTTCAATTAGCGAAGAGACTGAACTGCTTTAGAACGTTGCAGGAAGTTTCATTGGTCTGAACCGGCCTGTCTCAGCTGGACTCGAGCCAGCTGATGGTGTCGGTATAAGAGCCTGGCAGTATGATAACCTTCAGCAAAATCATGGTTTCACGGTATTGCGGTATTGCGATTACAGCTTTAAAATGTATTCTTTTGAAATGTCTGGGTAAAAAACAACTTTTTTCCATTGGACAAAATGTATTTTATTTTTGAACACATTGCACACTGGCAGGGAAAGGGATTTCTAAACTGCACTTTCTGTGCTTAACCACCGCAGGAACGGTATGATGGAACATTTTAGTGGTTTTGAAACTGACTTTTTCATACACTACAAAAAGCCACAAGGTGGAGCCTGTTGTCCTGAAAGAAGCGAGTTATAGTTGCTTGACAATGGGTTTTAATGAGGAGCCCCAAATGAGTTCAATTTAATATAATGCCCGGACGTTATATTAAAAATAGATACACAGCAGCACCCCCGCCCTGTTCAGCAGCTCGAGCAACATGGCTGTTGGTATAATCGGGGGGGAAGCTTCATTAAGAAATAATTTGGTTTGAGCCATATTTCCCATAAAGCAGTCACATCTAGGCTATGTTGGAGTATCTAATCATTTATCAGTGCAGCTCTGATAGACAGTGTTCTGTGTTGTGTTGTTGGGGGGGGGGCATTTACATTAGTAGGTTCATCTGTAGAGCAGATCAGGGTTCTCTTTCAAGCATTCATTCGGTATCTCACATATGGGTATGCCTCCCTGCGTATCCCTCAGAAGCACTTTCTCACTACGCCAGCCATGATTGGCTGGCCACGTCTGACACAAGGCGCACAAGGGGCAGTCCCTTATATAAGCCACAGCCCGTGCGCCGTCATTCAACTACCTCTTCTCGCTCAGAAGCAAACATCGTTGATACTGCCAGGGTCTACGCTAACTGTCCACAGAGTCGAGCTCACTACTCACTCACCGGGCGCTGGTCCCTATTTGGCAGTACTCGACAGATAGGCCTACGGACACAGATCACTGAGACCTGTCCCCAATCAGTGGTTACCTCAGTTGAGCTCGCTAGTCTCCACACTAGAGTTCGCTGAACTAGCTTCTACGCTATTGGCTAGCTTGCCCCAAACATTAGCCATAGCGCATTCCTAGCTGTAAAGCTAACATACCTAGCTGCAAAGCTACATTACCTAACTGAAAAGCTATACAGATAGCAACACAATATTGGCCAGACCCCAAACTGCAATTGGTGTTAAGCTAGTATACCATGGCTTCCAAGAAGGAAGGCATGCTAGGGTGGGTGTGCTTGTGCGGGAATAATATCTCCGCGAGGGATACTCACCCCTGTTGCAACGATGTCTGGGGCTGAAACATGCCGAGGAAGTGCTGGCCCCGTCGGGCTCTGGTGCTCACTGCTCTCGACTGCCCACGAAAAGTCTCCGTCGTCGGCTTGCTCGCCTTGCTAGTTAGACTGACCAGGACCCCATGCTAGCAGAGCTCACTGCGCTGGACGGTCAAACCCAATAAACCTCAGCTACCACGAGTGCGGACTGGGCTGAGCAGATGGACGAAGTAGCCCCGCTGCTTGAGTACAGCTGTATATGCGAGGGTTGCGAAAACACTCTCCGCCCGGTCAGAGCCCAGTTCAAGGGGCTGGACTGCGTAGCCATGGAAGAGCCTGTGGAGCCGTTGGTTGCTCACCACCTTCACCCCAGCCAGAAGGCTCTCATGGCATAGTCGGCTCCTAGCTTCCCGTCGAAGACAGATGGGTTCCAGTCATCCATGACCGACCAGGCCTACAAGTCTGTAGCCCTCCGTGCGCTGTGGGACGAGCTGTGTGTTGTGACTGACTTATGCCTCCGTCAGCACCAGGGTGACCCAAGAGAGAGCGGCGTTGGCTCAATTTACCCAGCCTCTCACACCGTGAAAAAGTCCAGCCCCACGATGGCAACCATGCAACGCTGCTGCGAGGAGAAGAGAGGGTGAATATATAATAAAATAATAAAATAAAAATGTACACATCAGTGCATCCAGGCCGAGGACACTGCATTAAAAAGATTCTGTGTTGCAAAACATGAAAAACATTAATAGCCTCATGAGCCCCGTAGCGGGGCAGGCTGCACACGTGCTCGCGGCTGCCACAGCACAGCAATGCTGCTCATCGCAAGGGGGCAGCATTGCTACACCTGTAGCGCCGGTTTCCTCAGTAGGCTCACTAGCACAGCGAGTGCGCCACTGGCAGGCTTGCGTGGAATTGAACTGGGTGCTCAAAACTATCAAAAAAGGGTACAGACTCCAGTTCGCACATTCCCCCCCTCATTTCTTGAGAATAATACATTCGCAAGCGGTGGGGGAAGCGGCGTGTTTTCTCGATACAGAGATCAGTTCTCTGCTGGAGAAAGGAGCAATTCAGGTGGTACCTCCAACCCAGAGCTAAAGCGGCTTCTACTTGAGGTACTTCATCGTCCCCAAAAAGGGAGGGGGTTTGAGGCCTATATTGGATCTAAGGGCGATAAACAGACATCTAAGACAATACAGGTTTCGAATGCTGACACACGCAGCACTGTTGAGGTTTGTGCGTCCAGGGGATTGGTTCACCAGCCTGGAACTAGCCGATGTGTATTTTCATCTGTGGATTTACGCCCCTCACAGGAAATATCTCAGATTTGCCTACAAAAACAAAAACATTGGTTAGCGGAGATGACGCAGATGCTTTACACACAACTGTGGCCGCTACCGCTGCGCAGAGATCTACTATCTCAAGCACAAGGGGAAATCTTTTACCCCCACCCAGAGCGCCTGGCCCGTGAGGGGTTGAACCTGACGTCTTGTGGTTTACCTGAAAATGTTATAATGACTATAATGACGCGTACTTTGTATGAAGCTAAGTGGCATGTGTTTGAAGACTGGTGCACGTCTACTGGTGAAGTGCCCTTTCAGTGCTCAGTAGGGATTGTGTTAACGTTCCTACAAACTCCTGGATAAGGGAAAAGCATTCTCCACAATTAAAGTTTATCTGGCCGCTATATCTGCATGTCATGGGTTTAAATGGTAAGACAATGAGACAACATCCCCTGGTCTGTCGTTTCATGCGCGGTGCGTGATGCTTACGCCCAGTGTCAAAATTGTTGTCCCGTGGATGGGATTTGCCACTGGTGTTGAAGGCTTTTTTGGAACCACCATTCGAACCCCTGTTGGAACTGGGTGCGAAAATGCTTTCACTTTAGACAGCACTGCTTTTGACGTTAGTTTCAGCCAACCGAGTTGGTGATTTACATGCCTTATCAGTGCATCAATTGCGTATGCAGTTTGGTCCAGGGGATTCTAAAGTCTCATTACGCCTGGACCCGGCATACATTCCTAAGGTCATGGACTCATCCTATTCGTGCCTTCCCTTGGAGCTTAGTGCTTTCTATCCACCGTGGTTCACGGTGGATAGAGGCGGCTGCATATGTTGTGTCCTGTACACGCTCTGAGAGCATACCTGACTGAGACACTATCATTCGCGGATCAGCTGCTTGTTTCGTGGTCTGGACCTCACAAAGGTAAGCCTATCACAAAGCAGCGTTTTTTGATCACCCTGGATTGTGGAGGCGATCACCTTGGCCAATTCGTGTAAAGGGCTAGAATCTCCTGTTGGTCTACGTGCACATTCAACTTGGGGAATTGCCACGTCGTGGGCCTTATTTAAAAGGGTGTCGATACAGGAAGTGTGTGCGGCCGCTTGCTGGTCGTCCCCAACAACGTTCATGAGGTTTTACAGACTCAACGTTACTGCGCCTCGCCTGGATCATACTGTTTTGAGTATGGAGTCATCGGGGACGAAGAATGCGTTGGTATGATTGGAAAGGTCACTATTCACTGAGGTTGGCGTGTCCGACAATACGGGAGTAAACATATCCCATATGTGAGATACCGAACGAATGCTTGAAAGAGAACTTAAGGATACGACCGTAACCCTGGTTCTCTGATAGCATGAGTGAGGTATCTCACCGGACCACCCTTCTTGCGTGGAGCGAGAAGAGGTTGCTACCTTGAATGAAGGTATGGCGCACGGGCTGTGGGTTATATACGGGACTGCCCCTTGTGCACCTTGCGTCAGACGTGGCCAGCCAATCATGGCTGGCGTAGTGAGAAAGTGCTTCTGAGGGATAGAAGTTTCCCAACCAGGGGTACGTGTTCCCCGGGGGGGGTGGACTTCTACAGTTGCCAGGGGGTTCTTAGAAAGATTGTGGAGTAGCTTAACTAATTTAGAAGAAAAAAATGATTTCATTGGAAGAATATATCTATATCTACATATTACCATGAAGTCAACTGTACACCTGAACACTGCATGGGGGAGGGGGGCAAACACAAGCCTGTTCCTCTTTTATCGTATGAAATGGATTGGTGTAAACGTGTTTTAATAATGTTTTTGTTAATCGCATGTTCAAACAAATGGTCATGCTTTGTTCATTATAATGTAAAACGAAGTAAATGATTAATTCATTCAGTCATTCATTCATTCTTATAGCCCATGTAGCCTGGTAAAGCCTGGTTCACACGGGACGATTTTAAAAATCCATCCATCCATCCATCTTCGTCCGCTTATCCGGTATCGGGTCGCGGGGGTAGCAGCTCCAGCAGGGGTCCCCAAACTTCCCTTTCCCGAGCAACATTAACCAGCTCCGACTGGGGGATCCCGAGGCGTTCCCAGGCCAGGTTAGAGATATAATCCATCCACCTTGTCCTGGGTCTTCCCCGAGGCCTCCTCCCAGCTGGACGTGCCTGGAACACCTCCCTAGGGAGGCGCCCAGGGGGCATCCTTACAAGATGCCCGAACCACCTCAACTGGCTCCTTTCAACGCGAAGGAGCAGCGGCTCTACTCTGAGCTCCTCACGGATGACTGAGCTTCTCACCCTATCTCTAAGGGAGACTCCTCGATATCCTGTCCATAAATACTACAAACAGGATTGGTGACAAAGCGCAGCCCTGGTGGAGGCCAACTCTCACCTGAAACGAGTCTGACTTACTGCCGAGAACACGGACACAGCTCTCGCTTTGGTCGTACAAAGATTGGATGGCCCTGAGAAGGGACCCCCTCACCCCATACTCCCGCAGCACCTCCCACAGTATCTCCCGGGGTACCCGGTCATACGCCTTCTCCAGATCCACAAAGCACATGTAGACCGGTTGGGCATACTCCCAGGCTCCCTCCAGGATCTTTGCGAGAGTAAAGAGCTGGTCCGTTGTTCCACGACCAGGACGGAATCCGCATTGTTCCTCTTCAACCTGAGGTTCGACTATCGACCGAGCCCTCCTTTCCAGCACCTTGGAGTAGACTTTACCGGGGAGGCTGAGAAGTGTGATACCCCTGTAATTGGCACACACCTTCTGGCCCCCCTTTTTGAAAAGGGGAACCACCACCCCGGTCTGCCACTCCTTAGGCACCGTCCCAGACTTCCACGCAATGTTGAAGAGGCGTGTCAACCAAGACAACCCCTCCACACCCAGAGCTTTAAGCATTTCCGGACGGATCTCATCAATCCCTGGGGCTTTGCCACTGTGGAGTTGTTTAACTACCTCAGCAACTTCCACCAGATAAATTGACGACAATCCCCCATCATCCTCCAGCTCTGCCTCTACCATAGAGGGCGTATTAGTCGGATTTAGGAGTTCTTCAAAGTGCTCCTTCCACCGCCCTATTACCACCTCAGTTGAGGTCAACAGCGTCCCATCCTTACTGTACACAGCTTGGATGGTTCCCCGCTTCCCCCTCCTGAGGTGGCGAATGGTTTTCCAGAAGCCCCTTGGTGCCGACCGAAAGTCCTTCTCCATGTCTTCTCCGAACTTCTCCCACACCCGCTGCTTTGCCTCTTTCACGGCAGAGGCTGCAGCCCTTCAGGCCCTTCGGTACCTTGCAACTGCCTCCGGAGTCCTCCGGGATAACATATCCCAGAAAGACTCCTTCTTCAGTCGGACGGCTTCCCTGACCACCGGTGTCCACCACGGTGTTCGTGGGTTACCGCCCCTTGAGGCACCTAAGACCCTAAGACCACAGCTCTTCGCCGCAGCTTCAGCAATGGAAACTTTGAACATTGTCCACTCGGGTTCAATGCCCCCAGCCTCCACAGGGATGCACGAAAAGCTCCGCCGGAGGTGTGAGTTGAAAGTCTGTCGGACAGGGGCCTCCTCCAGACGTTCCCAGTTTACCCGCACTACCCGTTTGGGCTTACCAGGTCTGTCCAGAGTCTTCCCCCACCCCCTGACCCAACTCACCACCAGATGGTGATCGGTTGACAGCTCCGCCCCTCTCTTCACCCGAGTGTCCAAAACATACGGCCTCAGATCAGATTTTAAAAATGTCGGACGATTTTCCAATCCTGAGAGACCCCACACATGGCGATAAAAAATCACGGGTCTAACAGTTTTGGTCGTACAGTGTGTGGTGCGCAGCACACTGCACACTCACACTCGAACCAATTTGACTCCCGCTGTTTTGATTTTGTTTCCTGGTGCTTTCCTCGCCGCCTCGTCACCTCGCTTTCTAATTGGCTACACGCCACAGTCCACAGGCTGCTTGCTCGTTTGTTCCCGGGGGACACCACACACAAGGAGAAATCGGGCCAAAAAAATCCAACATGTTGGCTATCCCCGATTTGAGATCGGAGCGGTCCCTACGTCCTTCCGAGCAGACGAGAGCAGTCTTAACACACCACACATGGCAGGAATAATTGATCAGATTATATTAGGATAAACGGAGCCTCCTTAAGATTTTCGGAAGGGGTGAATCGGGGCTAAAATCGGCCTAATTATCCTGCTGTGTGAACCAGGCTTTAGTCTCAGGGGCCACCATACACTTCTCCCAGATGGGTTTAGTGAATCTGTCTCACTGGGCCACGTGGCCAACAGCAGTGAGAAGTGCTGATATGTGTCTGGAAATAAATGGATGGACATGATCAGTTGTTAATGTTTGGAGGTAAATTAAACTGAATGACATCTTAATGCAGCGTCAAACAACAGCATGCAGAAATCTGCAGGAAGTTTAGGGAGGCCATGCTGGGAAATGAGCCTAACCCACTTATTGGTCAGAGTTAACTTTTGGATTTTTCTCCATCCACTCCAGCCATGGCATCCACTCCCGACAATAAATCCACTCGTCCGGTCAGCGCCCCTGTTATGTGTGCGGTGTCTCCAGGAGAAGGGAGTCCCTCGCCGCTGCTACCCGCCCTGCCACGCTCTGACCACCATGACGGCTCCACAGCCAAAGGCCAGCGCTCTGCAGACAGGAAGGCAGTGGGGAAGGCAGAGGGTCAGCCAGCCGAACACACCAAGAGCCACAGCCCCAGACCAGAGGCCACTCCAGACATCAAGGTAGGGGACACACGCCAGCACATGGGCGTGGTGCCATCAAGTTTTCACTCTGTACATTATTGAACAAAAAGGGGAGGGGACAGGGCCTCTGCAGTCGATGATCACCAACAGCGAAGATGGTATTAATAAAGAAATACAATCCCACTGGTCAAATTAGTCACTGTATGGGTGCCATACGTTTACAGTGAAATGTAAGGAATGTGCCTGGCCCCATGGGAGTGACTGAGTTTGACTGAAGGTGCAGCAAGAAGGAAAGTCATGTGGTTTTGCATGTGTGAAGTGAGTCTACCGTTTACGGAAATGTAATGTGCCTAAAAATTAATTCTTCCTGACCACCAGAGGCAGTGCTTTACACTATAGTTGTTACCCATCCTGCGTAGGTCAAGTATTTAATATCAACAACGTCACATGTGATTTGGGATGATCATCACGATGTCCCTTGTATCTTCGTGCAATAATCCAGGACTGCAGGATGAAACTAAAAGCTTTGGAAAGACCCTTGGCTAGTTGCCCTGTAACGGCGTGGTTGGAGCTACGGTTTCATGCTCTGAAGGCTGCGATAAGACCATCAAGGCTACACTGACTCAACTGCACATATAAAGTGCACATATTATGCTCATTTTCAGGTTCATAATTGTATTTGGAGGTTATATCCGAATAGGTTTACATAGGTTTGCCCTCTGTTTTACCGAGTGAGGCAACACACTTTTGTTCAGTCTTTGTTGGGAGTTGCATATGCGCAGTAGCTAGGTAAGGACTACTACCCAGTCAGAAGCAGAGTATGAGGGCGTGCCATGCTAGCAGCTAGGCGAGCATTATAACATGACAAATTTGTCACAAAAGTAAAGGCTGGACTACAACAGAGCTGTTTGGAGCAGTTTGTGAACAGTGTTTTCTGTTGGAGATGGTAAGTCCCTTTGGGGTAGACTTTGGGGTTTTTCACTTTGTAAACCTATAACGTGCACAAAAAGATATATAACACAATAAAAGAAAAGGAAAAGCCAAAAAGCATAATGTGAGCACTTTAAAGTAAGTTCAATTTGAAGTGGAAGTGTTAACGCCTACAGCGATCAGCAAAACATTAGCCGGCGCCGGCTATTTATGAAATTATTTATTTTTTCCCTCAGTGGTAGACAACCTCTTTATAGTAAGTCCATGTCTCTCCGACGATTGCTTTCACTTGTCAAAGCTTTTTACTTTCTTAGTTGTGATTCCAGAGCAGATGCTCCCCACTGTGTGTAATTGCTGGTGGGTAAACTTCCTTTGTCGCGATTGTCGCTCCACATTGTTTGCTCGCTCATTCTGTAAGTGTCAGTACTATTAACCTGTGTCTGGTTACTGAAGGAGCTGATTGGATCGGAGTGTTGCTCACCCTGTTTAGCAGTCTGCTGCTCTCTGTAATAAAGGAGTGCTTTTGCTCCCCATTAACCTGTTGTCTTTGAAGAGAGAAACAATTGAGAAATAAAAGAAAGATAGAAATATTAAAACATGCAAATACATAAAAAAAGTGCCATTATTCATTTTACAACAAGCAGCCACTGCACTGGATTAGGCTGCATGGAAGCCTCTGATGGTCATCTAGAATTCATAGAACCGTAGTTGCATAAATAACTCTTGCTTCATTGCTACAGGTTATTAACATTTCCTCTCTTTTTAGCAAGTCACAGCTAATGGCTGATCTCAAAGCAGGTTTTCCACATTTTGATAAATGCACTCATTTCATTCTTTGCAAAATAATGTTGAACTATTGCTAACTATAACTATTGCTTTACGTGTTCACATGGAGTCTGTTCCTCACTGTAGTGTATATGATGGGAGGAACATTCTGAATATGATTTAGTGTCAGTGTAGCCGGTGTTGACCAAAAGGACAGCTTTTAGCTCTGGCTGTGCTAGGAATGGATCCTGATGTGTGAGCTTTGTCTGTGCTAGCAGACAGTGGCCCGGAGAGAGCGCAGACACTCGCCCTCTGTCACCACCGCCAATGGGAAGAGAGAGAAAAAGAGCCAGGTTTGTTTGCTTGATGCATGATCAGCCTGAAACCGTGTTTGAGGGTAACAAAGGATAAAAGAGTTAACTCAGTAAGGTAAATGCTTCAAAGAAAGAGAAATCTATGTATGATGCGTACTGTAAATGAGCATATAGTGGCCTTTATTTAAGAAATGCAGAGAGAATCAGGACCTTATCTCCCTGTTTTCTGCTCTGCCCCCCTCCCTCCATGTTTCCCCGTGTACATGGTGCACTGACTGCTGCAGTCAGCATAATATTCATCTCCACAGCAGAGCCCTGTCACACTCACTATTCTGCTCATTAGTTCCAGGTGCTTCTTGTTGCTGTTTTTTTTTTATCGCTCTGAATACCTTGTGCACAGGTTTTTCACATTACAAGCCTTCCGGTGGCTCAAAGCGTATTCTGTCCCCTGCTCTGTAGGAGTCAGCAGTATGGATAAAACCCTATAAAAAAGTACCATAAATGTGATTGTATATCTTGACATCAGCATATATGTTGTGATATAATACATCTTACGGGAGAAGTCAATTCAGTTATTGTTGGCCAGACAAAATGTCTGTTTTTATCAAATCCAGCACATGGAATGTGAGAAGAATCAAAGTGCAAGATCTTATTCATGTAAAATAATGTAAACATCTAATATTGCCATAAATCTTTTCTGATCAGTATAAGATGAGATAAGCCTTTATTGATCCCAGAGGGAACGTTCAGCAGCACAATCAATCAATATACGATGTTATATTTCTCTTTTGCTAGAATTAACACTATTGTAACTTAATGACAGTGTCATGGCAGAACCCCAACTCTGGAAAACCTGACATTATCTTTAGGTGTCTAAGGGCTTCCAAAGTTTGCCTGCCCGTTACAGATAAACAGAAACGTGAAAGGGGCCTGCCTGTCACCAGTTCGCTCAACCCCACCCCGCTCCAGCCAGTCACATGCTCAGCCCCGCCCCGCTCCACCCAGTCACATGCTCAGCCCCCCTCATCCCAGTCAGGTGCTTAGCCCCGCCCCGCTCCGCCCCGTCACCTGCTCAGCCCCGCTCCAATCAAAAGGTAGAAAACATACAATTACCATAATGCACTGCGCCACACCTGCCTTGTACACCTGCTGGCTGACGTTACCCATTGTAATACATCCAGCTCGTCTGTATAAACACAGAATGGTAGCTGGCTGGTAACCATCAGTCTCATGTAACAGTTAAACGGAGAGCTGGAATATATTTCGGTCAACTATTAAATTAATCTCCAACTATTTTGATAATCCATTAATCAGTTTGAGTCATTTTTTAAGTATAAACAGTGCAAATTGCGTGAGAGTTTCTTCTCTCCTCTGTGACAGTAAACTGAATACCTTTTGAGTGGTGGAACAAAACAAGACATTTGAGGACGTCATCTTGGGATTTGGGAAACACTGATCCACATTTTTCACTATTTTCTGACATTTTAGAGACCAAAACAATTAATCCAAATAATCGTTAGTTGCAGCCCTAGCAAACACTAGAGGGGAGAAATAGGCAGTACAGTAACAGAATCTTGGTTTATACTTGATCAGTGAGAGAGAGCGAGGCGGCTGTCTCTCTCGATCTACTTCTGTACTCATGCCCGTATTTTGAAGCCCAGTCTGTAGTTTGTCTGAAGCAACAGGCCCACAGCTGGCAGCAGAGCAACGCCTCGCTTGGAGTTGTTGTGCTGTCCTGTGAGCGGGGAGGTCTGGGCCCTGGTAAGATGGATGGAAGTAAACCATTGTCCATTTACACATACTACCAACATTATGATACAGAACTGGTTGAATAAAAGTATCCATTTAACACCAGTCAAAAGAAGGGCAAAGTAGAAGTGACTGGAATTCATTGGTGAATTCACACTGTGTTTCATCTAAAAAGAGAAATGCTGAAATTATGTGGAAATGTCCATTATGCTGACTTTATCATAAGCTGTCTTAATACATATAATTGCTCCTTTTTTCTGAGGAACCTGCCTTTATTTGTTCACTTTGGTCATCTGACCATCATTTTGAATTTATGCTATACAACTGGAAATGTTTTTGCATGAATATCAGTTTTTGACTAAAACTGAACTATTTTTTTTTCTTCAGTATAGTTGAGTTGATGAAGTCCTATGTTCCATCAGTTGTCCATAGTGTCACATGAAGTCTATGACATGTTTTTTACTGTGTAACAAATGCTTTGTTGCTGAGTGGACTGGGGTGGGAGCCTAACAAACAGTAACTGTGTCTCTCCTGTGATGGTGGAGCAGCACTCTCCTCAGGACAGAACAAAGACGGAGATGGTGCGGATGAGGAAGGTTAGCATCATCTTCATCCCTTCATCACTTCCACATGAAGATACTTTTCACTTGCTCTTCCATTGCAGAGACACCCGGTGCTTTAGTCTCCTGATTGCTTTATGATTTATGGCTGTGTGTCTTTTTGTGAAGGCTTGTACGTGTCCCATACATGTACAAGAGCCTGGCCAAACCATAGAGAAATGAATCCATTGTGCAAGTTATTATTGTGTCACTGCCATTCCCTGCAGCTGTTTTTTTGTTTAAAACATGGTTTCTCCTTCTCCAGAAGCAAACATGCAGCTATATTGTTCACAACATAGCGTTGGTAAGAGGGAGCATACCTTTGGTTGCCATGATCTCTGTTTAAGAAAAGAGCTATTTTTGCTGGTTGAATCGGTCCCCCCAGGAATTTGCAGATGTTTCTGGTTATTGTGACCAAAAATGATTTTGGTGTGGCTTTGTGTGTGTGAGGCAGGTTGTAGCTTTGTACTGTAGGAACATAATCCGAATTGGGAAATGATAACAATAAAGCCAACACTTGATGTTTTCATGGTGCATTATAGTTATGAGCTAGCAGTATATTCCACATAGAACTCCCAGAGTTAATAAATATGTGTCTGCTGTGATCAACATCGTAATGATATGAGAAGTAAGCCGTAACACTACAAGGAAAGTGCAATATTTTCAGTCATAAAGTCATAATTCTATGCTAAACTTAGTCAGAATAAGATGTTTATTTGATCTGATTGGCTAACCCTAACATTCTTACCCTAACCATAACCAATCCCACTCTTCTTGCCTAAACAGAACCAATCCAACCAGAGCAGGCAACGAGTACTAGCCATTCAGAGGGAGAGTAGGGCGGGTTCTTCCCCTACCATCCTGCAAAAAACTTTTCACAGCCTGGAGACACTGAGCAGACATTAGACACTGTCCCAGCCTGGAGACCCTGAGCAGACATTAGACTCTGTCCCAGCCTGGAGACCCTGTTTCAGCCTGGAGACACTGAGCAGACATCAGACACTGTCCCAGCCTAGAGACCCTGAGCAGACATTATACTCTGTCCCAGCTTGGAGATCCTGAGCAGACATTAAACACTGTCCCAGCCTGGAGACACTGAGCAGACATTAGACACTGTCCCAGCCTGGAGACCCTGAGCAGACATTAGACACTGTTTCAGCCTGGAGACAATGAGCAGACATTAGACACTGTCCCAGCCTGGAGACACTGAGCAGACATTAGACACTGTCCCAGCCTGGAGACCCTGAGCAGACATTAGACACTGTTTCAGCCTGGAGACAATGAGCAGACATTAGACACTGTCCCAGCCTGGAGACACTGAGCAGACATTAGACTCTGTCCCAGCCTGGAGACCCTATTTCAGCCTGAAGACACTGAGCAGACATCAGACACTGTCCCAGCCTAGAGACCCTGAGCAGACATTAGACTCTGTCCCAGCTTGGAGATCCTGAGCAGACATTAGACACTGTCTCAGCCTGGAGACCCTGAGCAGACATTAGACACTGTCTCAGCCTGGAGACACTGAGCAGACATTAGACACTGTCCCAGCCTGGAGACCCTGAGCAGACATTAGACTCTGTCCCAGCCTGGAGACCCTGAGCAGACATTAGACACTGTTTCAGCCTGGAGACACTGAGCAGACATTAGACACTGTCCCAGCCTGGAGACCCTGAGTAGACATTAGACACTGTCCCAGCCTGGAGACACTGAGCAGACATTAGACTCTGTCCCAGCCTGGAGACCCTGTTTCAGCCTGGAGACACTGAGCAGACATCAGACACTGTCCCAGCCTAGAGACCCTGAGCAGACATTAGACTCTGTCCCAGCCTGGAGACCCTGTTTCAGCTTGGAGACCCTGAGCAGAAATCAGACACTGTCCCAGCCTTGAGACCCTGAGCAGACATTAGACACTGTCTCAGCCTGGAGATCCTGAGCAGACATTAGACACTGTCTCAGCCTGGAGACCCTGAGCAGACATTAGACACTGTCTCAGCCTGGAGACCCTGAGCAGACATTAGACACTGTCCCAGCTTGTAGACCCTGAGCAGACATTAGACACTGTCCCAGCTTGGAGACCCTGAGCAGACATTAGACTCTGTCCCAGCTTGGAGACCCTGAGCAGACATTAGACACTGTCCCAGCTTGGAGACCCTGAGCAGACATTAGACACTGCAGCTCAGACTGATTGTATCAGACACAGTGATTTATTGTTCCTCAGATATCTGTTCTGGCTGTAAAAATAGCAGCTGGACAGTGGATGTGGACAGTCAGGAAATACACATGTAGTCTAAACACGTCCAGAACCCCTCAACTGACACAGATTAGACCATGACATACCATCCCAGGGTCCACCGTCCAATAGGAGTTTTGCTTTAGATGTTTTATTACAGAAGGTGATGAAACCCATGATAGTTCTGTCATTGTCTTATAGATGGAATTATAGTGAAAATATTAGTAAAAAAATGATATCCCTTTTACCTGAGGACCCAACTTTGGGAACCACTGGTCTAATGGACCCAATCTAAGCATATCATCACACAGTTCTACTCTTGAAATATAAAATCACAAGCTATATTAAGTAATTATTATTATTAAGTTATTTCTTAATACATATATTTATTAAGTCTTTTTCTTGGAAAATTCTGACTGTATTCTCGTAACATTCTGACTTTTTTCTCAACATGTCACAACTTTTCTCCCTAACAGTAGCTATATTACGTTATGGTGTGATGAACTGAAGAGACACACTGGTCTAGACAGTTGAACACATTTAGCAGCTGATGTTCCGTTCACCATGCGTTTCACCACAAATGACTCAGCCTATAGCTGAGCATTTGCAGGTTGAATATGGATGATAATATTAATGGTGCCATCATATTAAAATTAGGGGTGTCATGATTTTTTAAATTTTTTTTTATCAAGGTCTGTTTATTAAAGATTTTCAAACCGTACAAGATCTAAACAAAATACAAACTATCAAAACTAATCCTGGACATCAGCGCAAAATCTCCTCACATTTCTTGCAGAAAATCCTCTTCACTTTCCTGTGATATGCCCACAGAGATTTCTGCAGATAAAATCTCTGAAATGCTCTCTGCAGATCCTCCTGCTTCTTTGAAGTCATGTGACCCTCGTTAAACTAATGGTGCATTCAATTGCGCCTCTAAATAAAACTCTGGGAAACTCAAACTGATGTTGTATAGTACCATTCTGCCATTTAGTGGCTCTTAATGTGGCATTAAGTGCTAAAAAAAATGAAAAGTGAAAGTCGACTCGAATCATGGATTTGGAGAACCGTGACACCCCTATTGAAATGTGAAAATAATGACGGGGAAGGGAATGTGATATATATATATATATATATATATATATATATATATATATATATATATATATATATATATATATATATATATATATATATATATATATATATATTTTTTTTTTTTTTTTTTTTTTTAAAGAATCTAATTCCTGCAGTGATAGCAGACATACAGCGCTGCTCCTGTACACTGCAGCAGCCTGTGCATGTACAGCATGTGACTCCACTCCATCTGTGTGTGTGTGTGTGTGTGTGTGTGTGTGTGTGTGTGTGTGTGTGTGTGTGTGTGTGTGTGTGTGTGTGTGTGTGTGTGTGTGTGTGTGTGTGTGTGTGTGTGTGTGTGTGTGTGTGTGTGTGTGTGTGTGTGGCTGAGTTCCTCACCTTCCCCTGCTGAGCTGGCCACGCTGGGAACTGCAGCCCCACAGCCCATTTTGTGTGCTTCATGCCATGGCCGGTGCTGCTCATTGGAGTCCATTGCAAATCAAATATTCAAATGTTTGAATGAATTCTGCAATATTTCCAACCAGCTCTTCCTTTTTCCTGATTTTCCACAGAAAAGAGCTAAGAAACTTGAGGGTGAAACTATTTATATCAGACATAGCAATTTAATGTTGGAGGTTGGTATCTTCACTCTTCACATCTGTGTTCTGGCTGTTTGCTGCATGCCACTGTTGGTTTGTTTTTGTTTTGACACGTCTGTTTCTTTTCATTTCTTGCATGTTTCCAGCTAAACCCTAGAGGCTTGGCATGCACTATTTTCCTCTCTGATTCTCATGCAAGTAGCTTTACTTCACATTGTCGTTGTCTTTGTCATTTCATGTTTTCATTTCATGAAACATGATTGGAAAAAGGTCTCTTTTTTTTTAAAGTTTAAACTGGTACTGCAGCTTGGCCGCTGGTGCTGAAACAAACAACTCAGCTGCACTCAATCCTTCCCTCTTAAGGCTGTTTTATGCTTCTGCGTCAACTCCACGCCGTAGCTACGCCGTCGATCCTATGGCATCATGACCCTTTTGGAGTTCTGCGTTAGAGTTGCTTTGCATCGGGGTGCATTTCACCGCCATAACGCTAGGGGGTGATAAGTCTGAGGTTATTTGCGAGGTGTCTGCCAGCCAGTTTATGTTATGTTAGCAAGCAAACTGTAGCACAACTGCCCACAAAGTACTGCTTGCTGGCGAAGTCCTAATTTCAAAACGTTGCTGACATATAGACACTTTACAAACGGATAACCCCGTCATTGTAACCAAAATCTGTCTGAGTTTATTTGCAAAGCTTATGTCAGTGAACTAGCATGTTGGTACTCCCCACAGTCAGCTGCTTGAAACAGCAGCTATCAACACACAGGACCAGTTGGCAAATCACAGTCCTTACGGTCTGCATCGCCTCGACGCTAAGTTACACATTTTTGGAGGTGCGGCGGAGGGCTTGGAGGGGGGTTCGCGGCGACGCAGAGGGGTCTGCGGGGGTACGCCGTACATTCAACACTGAAGCCTTTAGCTAGCAGTCTTTGTCACTAGGTAAGCCCTGCCTACCCCACCTGACAGCCATGCAGAACAGTCAATAGGAAGATAGATGCCGTGACATACTAATAGACTTTCTTCAGATCTAATGATTGTAGTCGGTCCCCAGTGGACTTCTTTAGTAAGTTTTGTCTTTAAGCTTTTTGCGTGTTATTTATGTATTATCTGCTCTAGCTTTTCCATTGTTTTAGACACAGATATGTTAATAATTATTGTCCAAAATTATGTGAAAACGCATTTTTTTTTATTGAAAAATGTAACATTTTCTTGAGGGAGGATCCTGAAACTCTCCGCCGAACACGTGCACCTAAGTCTTCCACAAACCCAGGGGAAACACTGAATGCACTCCATCTGTCTGTATGACATATACAAAAGCCTTACTGTGGTCAAAAACATACAATTTTAAAAGATGTATGTAGATGTTCAAAATGTATATAAGCTATAAGCAACTACTGGTTCTCATCAGTCAGGGGGAATGATTTTAGAAATTAAAACGTCTTTTAAATTCAACACCCCCAATGAAGTCTCGAACCCCAAGCTGGGATAACCCTGATGACATCATTGAGGTTATTTTCCCAGACTTGATGAAGCTCCTCCAGAGCCACAGACGACATCACACAGCGGTTCTTCCAGGCGTAGGAGTTTAAAAAGTGGTGCTTTGTAGGATATGCACAATAGTTAAAGACTGAGAATGTCCTGTGTCCCAGCCACAGAGGAGTTTCAGTTTCACTACCTGCTCTGCTGTTCTGCCAGGATGCAGACATTTAGATTTGTCAAAGCAAGAAAAGCACAGGTGTAAACAACATGAACACTGTGTCTCAGTGAGCATGCTCAGTACCAGATCCCTGGAACCGACTGGTCATTATGTCTCCTGTTGTGACCAGTCAGACTGTCTGCCCTGACAAGAGTCTGCTGACAGAGGATTGAAAAAGACAATCCTTCCTTGTTCCTTTCCAGTCATGTATGTCTGTGATGTCACCAACAGAGTCATTGGTCCTCATGGTTATAGTTTAGTTTCATTTGATTAATGTGCTACATGAATCTAACTGTAGCACGTGTGTGTGTGTGTGTGTGTGTGTGTGTGTGTGTGTGTGTGTGTGTGTGTGTGTGTGTGTGTGTGTGTGTGTGTGTGTGTGTGTGTGTGTGTGTGTGTGTGTGTGTGTGTGTGTGTGTGTGTGTGTTCATGTGTGTCTGTGCCATCCTGTGCTGGTTTAAATTATTTTAGAGAGAGGGATGACATGTAGTTCTTCCAGCTTGAAAACATGTTGGTGAATTTCCCTTTTTGAAGCTGCATTAGTTATTATGTTATATTGTCAGTGAATCAAAGGGCTACATGACATGTAAAGTCATGCAATGTGATCATTAGTATTATTATTAGCAATCTTTGCAGCGCTGCAGAGTTTTTATAGTAAACTGTACCTGGTTACTGCTACTGGTCCATGTCAGCCCTCTCTTCATAAGTCTGTACTGTTTGCTTCTCCAGTTCAGTCTGCCACACATTCTGCCAGCATAGCACCTATAAAAAGTCATTGAAATGTGCAGTAGATTACCCACTATCACACTACTGTTTCAGACTAAAACAACAGTCGGACATTTTGGGAAATAGTCTGCTAACCATCAAACTCTGAAGAACAGATCAGTTTCCTCTCTGTGTACAGAGATGTTGCTGTGTCTCTCTCTGGAGCTCCAGGACGGGTTTAGCCTAGCTCCGCTTCCAGCAAGATTGCATCAGAGCATTCAGTCGTTGTTAAGCTGTTCAAACATTAAGGAGAGCATAAGAATATAGCTATGATTCAATGAAGAAGAAGAGGTAGTCTGCACATTGAATACAGCAAACTTCGCCAGGTCAACATCCATGTGAATACAAAGTGGGCGTATACAGAATATAGACAACATGGTAGCTCTGCCTGCTGTAAGGAGATCACATGGGGCTAAATAACAACACAGCAGCCTAAACACCATATATGTAACCATGAAAACAGAAGGAAATACATTTGTATAATGTTGGATTATATTATATTACACTTTCTTTCTTAATTTTCAGAAATCTTTGTGAGCTTGCAGTATTCAGTGTGCAGACTGCCTGTCCTTTTCCTGGCATGCTGCCTTTGTCGGGCTGTGCACACCATTCACCTTCCCTGCTTTGGTTCCAACACACTCTCTATATAAGAGCAGGTTTTTCAGAGAAACCATCAGGCATCAGATTTGTGTCATATATCGCAATAATGCATGCTCACGAATCCTTGAGTCCTCCACTTGCCTCCCTTCCTCATGGGAGGAGAGAGGCAACAAGCAATTGTGTTTTTAGGGATGAGACGTCCTTTCCTCTGAAGCGTCACATGAATATGTCAGTTAGCAACTCCTTCAGCTGCACGGCTTCCAGGAAGGCTGCTCTCTGTATCCTCGATGATCCCTCCTCGATCCTTGCTCCTCGGGGCAGGAATAAGAGCTTTGAGATGGCCTTCAAGGAAGAGGGACAGAACAACTTCCGTTTCAGCCGAGGACCGAGGAGTTGAGAAGCTATCAGATAAGGGTTATGAGATGCAGCCTCTGTCTCTATTAAAGGTGCTGTAGGTAGGATTGTGAAGATCCAGAACATCGACAACTTCTCAGTCCCTCCCCCTCTTTTTGCTAAAGCCGAAACGGTCTCCTAAGCCCCTCCACCCACGAGGGAGAATGAATGCGTGTGCATTGACACGCAGTTAGACACCCCCCCTGGCCCTGATTGGTGAATCTGAACAGGGATCTGTGGATTTTTGCAAATCACACTACAGGCTGTAGGTGGCGCCAGAGGAGCCAGATTTTTTTTTTAAATTACCAGCTTCATGTAGTTCTACTGGAACATAGGGTCAGTTTCAGCAAATATGAGCAGCAAGTCTTACCTACTGCATCTTCAATGATGTAGTGCAAGATAACAGCGTGAATCAAGGACTGAATAAGTGTCTCACTCTCATGACTGGTCCGTGTGGGTGTGATCGCGTTGAAAGTGACCAATCATAAGAGGGCCAGTGCCTACCTAAATAGTCAAAAAGTCAGGTTCATTCGCGCAAGCATACATCAACTTTAAGAGCCGAGTTTACCTGAGAGCGTTATGCCCTCCAGTCCTCGCCAAGCAGACGCTCTATGACGCCTGGCGGCTTCTCTGTTCACGTGATGCTTAGTTTTATACATGCAGGCGCCATTCTTTCTCTCTCCTGTTTTCTTTCATGCTCACAGCTGCCTGTACAACTCTGGGTTGTTGAATAGGTGTGTGAGGACTAATGTATGTGCGTATGATATAATATCATTTTCTCCTGAGCTTGTTCTATCACACTCGCAACATATGACACAAATCTGAAGCCATAAAGGAGAGCTCTTGTGTTCCTTGTGTCGTTGTGGACATTGATGAAAGCCATAATCTGTGAGCCGGGGAAGTCAGCAGTAATCAGGACACATCCTCTGCACCTCTGCTGCTTCCATTTTGATATCATGACCCAGACAAGGGAGATTTAGAAACTCCAAACGATATGGATCACAGGAGACAGTCTGCGTTTGTCTGAAAAATGTCTTCTTCCACGACCTCAGCATGTCATTGGGAATAGACAGGCTCCATCTAAGTCCAGACTTCTGAAGTATCACACAATCATTCATCAACATATTGAAAGCGTGGCAGATTGTCCTGGCTTCTTTTTCCGATCTTTGTCACCTTTCTTTACCGATATACTGTATATGTTTGTTTTCTATATGGCCCTATGTTCTTTTCCATCTTACTTTCTTTCACATCTGATTCAGTCGTCTATCATCCTACCGTCGTTGTTCCCACTTCCTCTTCTGACTGTTGTGTTCTGGTTGAAGGACCTGGATAAGACCCAGACCGAGATCATGCGTCACCACACTAGCGTCAGTGAGCTGAAGAGGAGTTTCATGGAGTCAGTGCCGGAGCCTCGGCCCAGTGAGTGGGACAAGCGTCTGTCCACCAACTCGCCTTTCCGCACAGTGAGCATCAACGGCCAGCTACAGCCAGCGGTGAGTCCAGGAACACACGCTGCACAGGCACTGCTGATAGCATCCACGGTGTCACATAGAGTGTAGACTGAAATCACTGTCTGTTGGTATGATATGCTAAGCTAGCAGCTTCCCCTGCTTCCACAGCCCTGTCCTGTCTCTGTGCTGGACACATTCTTCTCATTTGACTCATGCTAACATGCTTAAATGTCAGACTGATCCTCTTGGTTTAAACGTTGTATGCTAGCCAACTAACTAGCAGCCAATTCCTCACTACTGATAGCTTTAGCTAGATTTCCAGGAAGTAAACCCACTAGGACTGAGACAGTGATTGAGTTAGACATCAGGCTCGCAGTAGGAGCTAGTTAGTGTCTCATGCATTTTATCAAACCTGGACAGATCCCTCTGAGGGTCATATACTGTAGTAGGGGAAAATAATAACAATAATGAATGCAATCAAATGTAATACTTTATTGCATTATTTAAAAATGTAAAAAAAAAATTATAATTCCTCATTTTTATGGAGTAAAGATGTTCAGCGATTCCCCTAAACTCGGAGCTCAGTTTGCAGTCTGTTTGCACAGTTTAATTCATGCACACCGATTCCTAAATGGAGCCAATCTCTACACTCACTTTAATTATTTGTATATTAATTTGGTTTGATAGTCTGTGCTCACAGATTTTCTCCCCTTTTTTCCCTTACAAAAATAAGTCAATGGGGGCCATAGCATCTGTTTTTTAGAAGATAAATGCCTGATGATTTATCCCTGACTTGCTCAATTTGTATAATGTTAACCATAATTTTAAAAAGTGACTCAGTCTTGGACGTACAAATAGAGTGCCTTCAGAGCAGTGTAGTTAAATGATCTCTGGGATTTTTCATCTAGCCGTGTATCTTTTAAGAAAGAATGCTTGCTGAGCTCTGTGACTCCTGACATTACAATCATTCCGCAGATGCTTTTGCCCAAAGCCACTTACAATAGCTGTGGTTACATAGACAATATTCCTTCAGTCCCATTAAAATCATTCTGATTAGAGATTCCAACTGAACTGTTTACATAAAAGCGTTTCAAGTTTTAATAAAGTGATCGATAAGATATGCATTTACATGCCCTAAAGTATTTTATAGCAGTTGAACTTTTTGGACTTGGTTCCACTGGCTGTGCATCTAACCCGCTCTTTAAGGATTGTTGAACTTTAAATCTTTTTTGAATCATTCTCCAACAACAGTTTATTTTTGCTCCCACCATGTTTCTGTCTCTCAAGAAGCAATGTCACTAATGTTCTACCCACACGGGGCAAACACTGGATTAGGCGTTTACATGGTTATTAGGTGTTAATATTTTTGTATTGAACGTGTATCAAAGGTTTAGAGGCACCCCTCTAAACCTTTCCGATCAGGCCAGTCTCTTCCAATTCAGCCAGATGGTTGGGCTATTATTGGTTATTAATGGAATATTAGGGTCCATGTAAACACAGCTAATTAGTGCATTTAAACTTAACTCAGGAACAAGAGGTATCACCAAATATTCCCCCAACCCATTTTGCCCAGAGCGCCAGGAACCAAGCAGTATTTCTGCGCTGTTAGCTGCCCTGCCCTGAGTGTACTGTGAGTCAGTAGGTAGTCTGGGATCATTTGATTAAAGTCCCTCAACAAGTCAAGTCGATTTACTGACATTTGTATGTCACAGGAAAAGCACAAAGGTACATAATCAAACGAATGATGAATTACATTTAGCTGCATCAGTTTCAGGATTCAGCGTCTGTGTTTGTGCAGGGCCTTTAAACACACATTTATTTAAGAACAGGCACTATGTATCCATAATATCAAATTAAATATTTAAGGTATTCAAATTCAATTTGAACTCAAGGCCCCTCCTTAAAATTGTACTTCAAGATTTGGTGAAAATATGATTCTTTCAGTTTTGATTGAGTTTTAGAAGTGCATATTATCAAACTAATTAAATTCATCAAATTACCACCCAGTTATCACCACAAAGACAACCTTCTGGGCCCCGTAAAGGTCTGGGGCCCCTGAAGGTCTGGGCCCCTGAAGGTCTGTGGCCCTGAAGGTCTGGGACCCAGAAGGTCTGGGGCCCTTAAGGTCTGGGACCCAGGGGCAGTTGCTTACTTTGTATGGTTAGTTATTAGGTCTTATCAGGAGTCACACTGTATGTTCCCACTATTTTAAATGTTAATATGTTGCATGGAAGAATTATTATTATAGGCAAGACACACACATATGTGTAGTAATGGACATAAATATCTTGTTGTCCATGAGGAATATGGCAGATGTCCACAATGCACTTTATCATCTAGAAGTGTCCACTGAGTGGTGCTGTTGGCTGTCTCCATATCATTCCACTACTGTAGCATGACTGGAAGTGCAGTCTCAGAGATACACACACCTTTTCACACAATCTTTCTAGATGAGCTGATGTGTGTGTGCGTGTGCGTGTGTGCGCGCGCAGGGGAGGGTGTCCTCAGTACCTGCATACAGTGTGGTTGGGGGCATGTCTGAGGTAACGCTACTGCAGTCTGGCTGCAGTCAGTGGACACTGTCCAGCGTTTCTTTATGAGCAATATAAAGAATGGCACCCTGAGGCTATGGCCATGGCCTTCTGTTAACAGACAGCTCTCCAATATCACCAGATTGTGCTTGGCTGCAACCTAAAGGGTTCAGTATGCTTCAAACCAACTGCGTATAAAGTGTTGTTGGAACAAAAGTGTTTATACTTGTTCTGAACGGCAACACTCTGACATTCCACGGTGTAAAGCTTGCAGCCATAGAGACGGACATGAGGTGATGTTCATATCAATGGGGACAAAGGCGCACATTTTGGGACAGTCTGGCTTTCATGTGCTCGGCTGTTCACATGAAGGTGACGAAAATAGTTGTGTAAAAAATTGAAATAAATAGGTTGTAAGAAATGTAAATCCTACATACTCAGTTACTTACACACACCTGTCCAATCGCTTTGTGAAGGGGTGATTGTTGGTTTTGGAAAACTTACAAAAATTGTTGGACACACAAAAACCACATTGGAAAGTGGCACCGGTGAACAATCTGACAGCCGCTTTGTTTGAAGCATACTGGCGCCTTTGTGCTGGATCTGCCTTCGCTCTCTGAATGGCTGCTGCGAGCTTCGTCATATTGCTTCATCTGCTGGGTTAATCCTGAAAATGTATTTGCATGACTCTTGTGCCTGAGATGATCAGTGAAAGACTGGAGAGCAAAAGAACACAAGAAAACAAGCTAAAGACCAATGATTAGTAGCACTGACCCCCCCCCCCCCCCCCCCCCCCCCCCCCCTCCTCCCCTCATCTGCCCCACCCTCCAACCCTCCTTGGATGTCTTTTATGTGTTCTTCTGTGTCTCTGTCATGTTTCTCTGCCACCTCTGTCCTCATCTTCTTTTCCTTCCCCATTAAAGTCTGGGCCTGTTTCCCCAGTCAAATCCCCACCGACTCCCTCCTCTTCCCCACAGCCTCCTCCACCCTTCCCTGTGCGTTTAGACAATGACCCTGACGGTCAGAGAGGATCTCAGTCCTCTGACCTGCAAGTATTTCCCTCCGGCTCTCGGCTCTCCTCCACCCACAACCTGAAGACACAGTTTCTATCCCAGACATTAGGTCCTGCAAAATAATCACATATTCCTTTTGAATACTCAAGAATCCAGCCATAATAGCACTTTTTTGTTGAAAGCCTGAGGCACAATTTTAGTAATTTCATATTATTGCTGAATGCTAGGAATTATGATGACATATAAGATGGAAAAATAGAATAGTCTCAATTGCATCACCATCTGTTCCCAGATTCTCCCTGAGCTCTTAGATTCTTACCTTGTGTGCAGTACTACATCCCCATCAGCCACACTGTGTCCAGTGCAGATATTAGCTTAAAAATACTCCCTGCCATCTAAAATGCCAAGATAATTGACACATTATAAAGCAGATTAAATGTTATGGTTTTATGGTGGTGGTGGTGGTGCTTCTTTCTTCCTTTTGGCATTTAGAAGACTTTGCAGTGCCAACATGGAATGCACTAGCTAGCATTTTAGCTGCCAGAGAATGCCTTTCCATGGGCGTAAATCTGATCTAACAGTAGGGGGGGGGGACAATAAACTTAAAATTTCTGAAGAGCAATTTTTGAAGGGGACACAAATAATACAGCCACAATTATACTGGTAGAGGACATGTGTACACAAGCCACAAAAATACTTGCGTCCTCCGCATAAATATTAGGTTTGGTCTGGGACAGAGGATATATATTTAACTGCAGCAAACCCACTGATCAGCCACTTCAAACACAACTGGAGATCTTCAATATTAACCCTAATATCAGTTAGGCTTATCGCCGTGGTAACGTTAGTTGTAGTGGGTGCATTTCTATCCAACAAGCTATTAAACAAGCTAGCTAACGTTACATTATATTACACTAACATAGCGAACTTTTTGTCATAACTAATTCATTAATTACTCAGCATCATTTCTGTTTGAGAAAAGAACAACTTCATCCGATGTTTAATGGGAATAAAACAGCCTTGAACCGCCTACTTACTACATTCCTGTCACTACCGATGTGACTGAGTCGAGTGAAGATCCTAACGTACAGCAGGCAGTGGACCAAACCACTGTGAGGCAAGGGAGGGGGGACTCAAAATGTTTCTAAATTCAAAAAGCATTTTTTGGAGTTTGTATTGTTTTACTACTTACACAAATATTGTAAGTATACATCATTATGTCATTTACAATACACAGCATTGTTTTAATGATAGTTCTAGGGAGGGACAACCCTGAGAAGGGGGGGGGGGGGGGGTCCTGACCCCCCCCGAACCCCCTGGGATTTACGCCCTTGTGCCTTTCCTATTCCCACCATGGAGCAGATTTTCTGTCAAATGTGATTGTCCCTACCTGTCATCGTTTTACAAACGACAGAATCCTTCAGTGGCTGTTTTCCTTTAAAGGTTTAAAGTCCCAGACAAAAAGTCAGCATCCTCACCAGTTAATAATCCAGTCACAGAAATCAAGAAGCAAAATTGTTCTGTTATTGCATAGTAGAGCTAGATCGTCCTAATATTATAGAACAAAAATAGTAACAACAAATGCATTATTATCAGTTTCTTTTCTTTGTAACACAAAGCAGAACTTGCACAAGCAACACAGAGATTACATCTATGACATCATTTATATGATTTTCTTTGAGAATGAAGATGAATCAACATTTAGCAATGCCATCTAGGTAAGAGCCTGACAGAGACACTTTAAATACTGAAATAGTAGCATCCGTGGTCATGGCCAGTGTCATGTCATAGTTGTGACTGTGTCATGTCAGTCCTATGCACACCCCTTCAAGTACACTAAAGTGTTACCCAGTTTCTTAACTGTGATTAGACAATCGCTATTTAGGGGAGTGGTTTAGCAAATGGTCTTTAATGTACCCTCAAAATCAGGTGACCCATGGAATGAAAAGTGTTTTACCCCTCCCACCTGTAGCCTCTGCAACTCTGTTGAATCTGCCTGGCAGCTTTCCAACGTGTTCATAGAAAATGCATCCTTCGGGATGTTGTCATTATAACAAAAGTAATTATTAGAGATGCACCGATTACAATTTTTTTAGGCCGATTCCGATTTTTCATTGAGTTTGACCAGCCGATACCGATTTTAGCCAATTCCAATTTTATTTTATACTAACCACTTTACAGCACACACAAATATTTATTTTCTGTCTTTTCTTTAATTGAAAATGTTACATTTTGCATAGAACATTTTGAATAGATAATAGATCGCTATAAAATATAACTATATAAATTACTCCTGGTGTGGGAAATTAACACACATCTAAAGTGCAATGTTATGGAAGAACCATTTCCTTCTTTTCACATCCAATATCCAACTAAAAAAAATGTATATAAATATATTTAGCAAACTAAACTTCTGTTTGTATGAAAACAGGTAATGGCAATAAAATAATATATAAATAACAAATAAAAATAAAATAAATATAGCCTTAATGCAGTATAAAGATATTTCTCAAAACACACACACAGGCCTGTTTAAACGTCAACAGTAACGTTACCTGAAAACAGCGTGTAGTTACTTTTTTAGCAAGTTTTCTTTATGCGTCATTGTGCATAAATATGAACACTACCGTTGCTGTCAACGGGCTCATCTGCTAACGTTAGCTACCAACGGTTACCTCGGAACAATCCAGCAAATAGACGGTACCCTAGAGTGCCGTTACCTGAAACAGATGATTTAATGTCACTGCTCATTTTACACACAGTTTAGCAACAAACTAAACGTTTTTAATGTTTGTTTTGAGCGGTATGCATCCCCACTAACCTGGAAAGCGTTTTATACAGTAACGTTAATACAGCGTGTCGGAGGAATTTTTTTTGCTAACGTTAGCTTCTTGTCTCATCTGGGGTCTGATAAACAGTAAATTCATCAAAGTCAGTGTGCCCATTGCTATTTTCCAATAAACTGTAGCTGTCATATTTCACGGGACACGCGTGAGTGCTGTTTTCATGTTCCAGTTTTTCAGCCTCAGAGGGGAGAGAGAGAGAGAGCAGCTGACTCTTCGCCTGAGATCAGTAGAGCAGACGGCTCTGCAGAGCCGTGTATAATTACAACTTTATGACATTTCATAAACCGCTGTTTGAGCAGCAGTGCGCCGCTGCTACATGCATATAGCTGAAATCCTGCATGTGCACGTGTGGTGCTGATGTTGCGTGATGTAAATCATGCGGCGCCCGAGTGAATTTGACTGGCATAAAATCGGCATACGTCAGACGATGACGTGAAAATCGGCCAATTCCGGTGCAATCGGTGCATCTCTAGTAATTATCTTGCCTGTCTGCTACTCAACACAGTTCATATATATCAACCGGCTCGAACTCAGAGCTGGCCACCAACTGGCGAGTACAGAAACAGAAGAAATTCTGTGGCAGGATTATTTCTCCAGGCAGCAGTTCTTGCACTATGTTGTTATGTGTGTTGTGTAGTAGCTCAGAGGAATCATGAAGAAGATAAAACATCACGCTGGCAGGAAGGTTTGCTCGGAAAAACTGCTAGACTTTTACCTTCAGTCTTCAAAAAAACTTGAAACAAAGAAAAACAGAGAGGGAACTCCTTTTTACGCTGCTCAAACAGTTCTGGTGCTGCTCTTCAAACAAAACAGTCCCAAAAACTGCCACTCACTCCACTCACACAAATAGGATTAGAGCCCACCTCTCCAGTTCAAACTGGCCAATCAGGTCAATACTCAGGTCAGTAATAAGGTGATGTACATCATTCATCCAAACAAATCAACTTGTTGTCTTTGTTAATTAATGTAGGAACTATAAATTAAGAAAATAAAGAAAACAGTGAGAGGAAATGTCCACATTAACAAAATAATAAAATGGTTGGTGAGGGAGTTGGTGCTTCTTCACACCCTTATAAGTTATGGTAATCAATTTACCAAAGAGTCAAGATGATTTTCTACTTTAGTGATGCCATGGGACAAGAGCAGAGATTGTGTAAAAATATAATGCAAAGAAAATATATGACTAGGGTTGGGTATCGTTTGGATTTTTTTTTTATCCCGGTGCTAAAACGATACTTTTAAAACTGTGCTGGTGCCTGAACCAATACAAAATGACAGTTGTGACATTTAAGAAGGCCGTGTTTATTGCTAAGGCCATATGGTCAAAATTAAATTATTTATTAAAAATGTAACAATAACTTATTTCACCAATAAATTGATGGTAAACAACAACAAAAAACGACTAGCTAGGGAAAAGTGTATTTTACAATAACAATAACAAAGTGAACGCACCATCTGTGTGGTTTTTCCAAGGGGGTAAGCCAGCCTCCACAAAGCGTACCTCCCATGGAGCCATTTTGATGCTAATAAGCAGGTGACGTTAGCATTCCATTGACTGCCATTCATTTTGGCACCTTTACATCTGAAGCGTTTAAAGACTCTATTTGTCCACTGTTTATTTCTAAAGAAACACGACAATGTATAAAAGGCTCCATTACCTTGTATCTCACGTTATGGCTCCGTAGCAGACGTTTTTGTAAAAATAGGCTACGGATTGTGTCATAACCACGCGACATTCTGTCGCATAGTAGACAAATTACCGTACAATACAGGAGAAGCTCGCAGGCAGTTTACGTTTAATTACTAATGTTTACAAGCATTTTAGTTAGCAATAATTAGCCTGTGCCTATGTTATCTCCTTATATATACCTACGCTCTCCGTCTCTGCAAGATTGGGAATGATTGAGATTTCTCTTGGCACAGCTACCAGAAGACTTCCAACTTTCAGACAGGTTGCTCACGTCACATTTACGTCTTCAAGCTCAGTTTGAGGCTGCGCAGTAACGCTCAACCATCACCGGAAAAGTGCTTCTAATATCCTTCACTGGTCTCCGTAGAAAACAACGGCGTCGCATTGTCTATTTATTTTACTGTCTATGGGTTTTTCGACAACTGCAGCAGCAGACTGTTAACGTCCCGGTGTTGGAATCCTCTACAGTGAAATACAGTCACACTTTACACCGTGTAGCTGTCAGCATTTTAACCGTGTTTAACCCAGCTGCTAGCTAACGGTAGGCTAACGTTACCTGCTGCCAAGTGTAGTGTTAACTAGCGTGACATGCAGCGATGTTTCTGTTGCTCTAACGTCTGTTTCGGCACATCAGAGAGCAAAGCAGGCATTTGAAATGAGGCACCGAAATCCCCGTCGCTATTCGGTCTGGTAGATACCGGTCGTTTAGGCACCGGTGCCGTATTAGCACCGGGTCTCAGTACCCAACCCTATACATGACATGTTTGAAAGCAAACTGTTGTTTCATGCTGCATGTGAAAACTTATGTAATTGAAGCCTAACCAATAGAGCTATCGGGCCTGAAATCCTAAAACCACTGCATATAATTACATAATTCCAGTTTGTTACAATTAATAACTTTGTATTCAACAAGTTAATTGGTGAGATCTATGAACGTGGCGACATTACTAAAAAGACTCTAACAAGTCAAGAAATACAGTAGAAGCTGTCAGATGACCAGACAAACCACAAGGTTAGGTTGGAAACAAACCACAAGGTTAGCCAAACTTATTCGGAAGAGAACCCATACATCAACTGTAAAATTATTATCCAAATTGCAAACAATTATAGTTTAGAGACATGACTCTCTGGCTCTTTCAATATTTCAGTATTTATACAGCCCAATATCGCTCAAGGGGCTTTACAATCTGTAAATTTGTAATCAGACCTCCCATACTTGACGTAGTGTGTAGTGCACACTCACAGTTTTACTGTGCAATAAGGCATTATTAGCGACAACACTATTTCGAGGTCAGAATTAGGGTTTTACCCTGGGTAACCCCTATTTGAAGGTTAGGGCAGGGTTAGCCAAAGCTAATCCTTTCTGTTTTCCTGACACATTAAGTGGTTTGGTTAATCTGGCTTGTTAGTAACTTGTCTAATCATCTGATGTCTCTTGCCCTTTCAGGCTCTTTTTTGTGCAATGTCACAGTGTTCTCAGATTCTGGAAATTACTTTGGGGTGTACAATGTTTTTTGATAGAATAACTATGAATAAGCTACAAAAATAAGATCCAAGTTGATATAAACCAGAAATGTCTCTTAGTATCTTAGTTTCATTTTTAGACAAATCCTAAAAATCCTTTTTCTGTTGTAGTAATTGTGTTACTGTGAAAAGAAAAGAACGTTTTACACTACTTACACATAGAAGTAAGAACCAGATGTATTTAGTTTGATATGATTGCAAGCCACCCGGCATCATAACCTTGTCATAATGTGAGTTTGAGCTTACTTGACTTTTCATAGCTAACAGACGGAGTAACTGCGTTGAGACGTGAATTGTCTGTTCATGTTAATGTTCTTCTTTCAGGCAACACCACAAACAACTTAATTTAAAAGCTGCAGGGGATAGCCTCGATGCTACACAGCCTTCAGCGCCTCCCTTTCCTCTACCTTCCCTACTCATCCCCTTCCTCCATTCCCTCATCCTTCTATCCCCTTTCCTCCTTCTCCTGTCAATTGACCATATCCCACGTGTCTGTTCATTGTTATCTGTCTCTCTTGGCCTGCTGCTGCTGCTGAGCACAGCGAGGGAGGCCGACTCTGTTCGGACACAAGGTAAGAGCATGTAGTCTGTCCCCAGCGCCAGTGGGACCCCCGCTGTACACACGGGACTGCCTGCTGGAAGAAGAGGATGAGGACAGTGAGGTTGATTGGGTTGATGATGATGAGGAGGAGGAGGAGGAGGAGGAGGAAGGACAAGCTCATGGTCACACTCTAAAGGTGGCTATCAATGTGCCAGATGAGCGGAGGAGCTTGGTTAACCCATGTGAGATGAACCCAGCCAGGCTCAAGCATTCCCGGATGTCTTTCTTTCTGTCAGGGCTGCTGGTGATGGCCCTGACCATGCTGTGGCTCGCCTTCATTTAAAGACAAATGCATCCCTAGATCCTTGAACATTTATCATGCAAGGTGCCCTCAGCCATTTACAGACTGCTTCATTCAACTTCTGTTTTGTTCCTCTACCTTGAAGTCATTATTTCTATCGGTTCAATGAGCAGTTTCCTTTCTTAGCCTTCATGCGCCTCAGTTCAGCCTGAAATGGCACTAATAAATTTGAGTCTTTAAAGCGAGCCTATGTAACTTTTCCTGAACAACAGTCACTGTGGCCACAGGTGGCAGTTGACAGCTAAGCTCCGCCCCAGCTTAGTTACTGTTGCCACACCTATCAAGTGTTGATGATAATGGAGGCAAATTTCTAATTGTCATAGTAATTTTTGAGACAGGGGGTCCTTTACAACAGAGCAACATGCACATCAGTCTTGTCAGTTTTAACCAAAAACATCAATTTTGCCACCTGAAATGACAACTGTCCCAGGCAGATTTGATCTGCTCCAGCAGGCTCACTGATGAACTTTAGGTTGGTGGTTGAGGTGGTGTCTTCTGCTGACTTCTTTTTGACCAAGGATACAGCCATACCTACATACACAATACTGCATCATGCTCAAAACCTGAAGCTACAGCTGCGTGTCATAGGCAAAAAGTCAGCATCCTAAGCAGGTATTGAATGACATGCTACTTTCCCTTGAAAGGAACTCTAAGTCACTACTGTAAGTTTGCCAGGCATACTAACATTAGCTGCGTATGTTGGAGCAGACGGACACACTTGTTAATCTACTTCTTACACTTTTTCTTTTGGGTTTCTGGTTGGTAAACAAAAAGAAAACACTTAACACATCCTCCAGACTCTTTGAATATCAAGTAGGGTTCTTCCTAGAGCCTTGAACGCTCTGCTTCATCATGTGGAGAGTCCAAAGGTTAACAGACCTGCCAAACCGCCAAATGCTACTGGGCATACCAAACCAAGTAAGACTAACGGCTAAAGCCCTAAAGCAAAGTCAATTAAGCATTTATTGCCAGGACTTGCTACTTGCAGGAAGTGCTATTTCCTATCTCAAAAGTTACATCGTCTCGCTTAAAGAAATCAGCAAAATATTTGTTTTCCCGTGTTCTCGTAAATGAAACATGATTATACAACCTTCACGATTGCATTGTGCAGGAAAAGGAAAAGGTTGTTACTAATACCTTCCATTTAGTGCTTGCATTGTACATATTTTCTCCTTAGGAGTTAGCATTTCTGCTGTTGAGTAGATTTCCAGTGACTGTACTACAGCAAAGTAGTAAGTTGCATGTTCAATTTAAAAATATAGTATACTAAGATCTCACGTTGGACATTTCTGTTATGCAGCCTCTGGACAACACTTAGTTATGTGGCAAGGTAACAAATATATATATATATATATATATATATATATATATATATATATATATATATATATATATATATATATATATATATATATACGTAGTCAGTTGACCAAAGCTCTGAGGGCCAGATGTACTAACGCTTTTGCTGCGCCCACTTCAGGCATATTTGTTTCACAACGTGCGCGTAAAAGCATGGCGAGGTATGTACACACAAGCCGCACTGAGGTAAAAGCGCAGACTGCTTGTCGCAGGAACTGAAAATGGCAAATTGCACTTTTCTGTGTCATGCATATGCATTCACAGTAGGGTCAAGGGGAAAGTGGGAGTTTCCCATAAAGACATGGGAGGGGAAGCGTAAAGTGTGCCTAATTATGTATTCCGCGGTATGTACAAAAACCGCCCGTGAAAGCACTCCTCTATTTTGTGGTGAAAATTCTCCGCCTCTTAAAAGCAGGTGTAAACCTGGAAGCGGGTTTCCTCGCATATGCCTCCTGGTGAAATGGCAGCAGTAATCCGAGCAAGACGAAGACATAGGTCAAGGAGACTAGCTGAAAGGACACAAGGATCACACTTTTTCTGTTGAGTGAACACGAAATCATTAAGCGTTACAGATTAAGCAGCCATGCATTATTTATATAAAATAAAATAGTTACTGTAAGAAATCAAAGATGACATTGAATCTCTGACTCAGCGTTCACATTCCATTCCAGCAGTTGTGAAACTCCTCGCTATATTACAAATATTGGCATCAGGATCATTTCAAACAGTCATAGCATCAGCAGTGGGAATATTGCAGTCTGCACTCAGCCATATCAAAGTACAAGTACTTAACGCTTTGCTACAGTGCACTAGTCAATACATACATTTTCCCACCACTAATGCCGAAATAACACGCATCAAGCTGTTACCTCATAAACAAGCAGATCAACTTTGTTATCGCTAAATCTTTGTTTTCGCTGTTTTGACTGTCTGTGGCTGATCCATGATAGAAAGAGAGAAGGAGGCCCATTCAATTGCGCTTTTAAATGCGCACAATTTACAGCATAGTGGGCGGAGAAAGGCACTGATTACCCGATGAACTGCAGGTTTGGTAAATATGATGTAAGCTGATGTATCACAGTGTGCGCTTTCTGTGGGATGGACATGGCGCTGATAAGACTACATTCGCAAATGTATGTACATCTGGCCCTCAGACTGTTAAGAATCTGTGTGCAGTTTAGTAGAGACTGATATGCGTTAGCCCTGTTAATGTTGGACCAAGTATCAGCAGACAATCAGGCCAAGTGTAAGTTAAGAACCCATTAGTGGAGAAAAGGAATTACTCAGGAATGCATCACAACAATTTTATACTTTTTCCAGTAACATGTCGAGGGACAAATATTGATTCTGACTTTATAACCCAGATTGGGCCAACCATGTAGACACAACTATGATGTGATGCTGAGATGATAATACAACAATGTCAGAATGGGATAATAAAAGCAGAGTCCTTCTTTTTGTAGTCTTCCAGAGGATGAGAACCGTGATCATGACTGGCAATTGCTTTGCTGCCTGTAGTTTAGGTAATTTCTGAGCCATTAGTCTTTCAAGGCTACAGATAAGACAGTACTGGGAGTGCAGTTGTAATTCTGACATAATTCAGTGGGTTTTGAAAGGGTTTTGTGAGCCTAACAGGATAAGTGTTGGTTGCGTGATTGTTGAAGGTATTCTTTGTTTGCCTAGCTATAATATGCAACTTTTCTCTTTGGCACAGACTGAGCTTTTTGAAATCCTGCCCAAAGACCTATGATTCATCAAAGTGTCAGCATTCATGACAGCAAAATTTTGGATTATTTATTTAATTTGAATGAAATAACGACTATCAGCAGATCCTATTGCAGAAGCAAAGTCAACTTCTGATCTTTGGAATTCAAATTTGTGCTGTTTAACAATTGTATACAATCTTGACAGAGCTTTAATGGAATGGAACAGAGACATTGAGAGTCCAGAAAGGAAGAACCCATTATATTAACTGTCTCACCCGATCCGATTTTTATTAAACCTGCTCAGAGTATTAACTGTTCCACAATACAGATGTTCAGACCAAACATAAAATTAATGTTCACCTTGTGTTATTCACATAAATCTGACCGGTGGACTGTTTGTGCAGTCTGTGTTATTCACCCGAAACAGCCAATGTAGCGATGTTACAACGATAGCGATTGGCTGTGGCTAGCGCCGGCTCAGAATCAGGCTAATCAGAACTCACCAGAAACTCCAGTTCTTTCTGTTAATAGTGTCTGTATGTTTATGACGTGGATTCTTAAAGACATAGGTTAAGTTCATTGTCCACTAACTCAGTTTACTTTGAATGCACTTTTATCTAAATAAATTAAAAAAGTTCTGTGTGGAAACACCATAATAACTACATACTTAGTGACCAGTGTAACTATAATCTCCCAAAATGCAAATTGCTATTGTCGACCAAAGAGAACTACCGCTGGAGTTTGGTCTTTGTCTAAAAAAGAGGCAGTAAGGTGCAGGTAGAACTGTAGCACAAGAATAACCGCTTCAAGTCAACTTTCTTGGTGTAGTTGCTGTCTCCAGCAGTGAGCAGTAACAGAACTGGCTTTAAAAATAAATGATTCTTTGGCAAGTTTGATTCTCACCGGGTCTACACTGGTACTACCTCCAGGAAATAGCCATACGTTCACACTCCTACACTGACGAAGGCTCCTGCCTTCTCCCATCTACTCAGCTTTTGTTATTACCAACTAACTGCCAGTCATCTAAATGGAAGCATTACAGCCTTAAACAGTGTTACAAACTCTCCTGGCTATTGGCTGACACACTTAACTTGGTTTAAGAAGTGCAGGTGGTGACTAACTGATGCATGCTTTCCTTCTGGGGCTTACCATTCCATAGGTGTATGTGTACCCTGTTGAGACGCTTCAGTACTAGAAAGCTGTATACTTGGGCGGCCTGACTCAACTCAGCTGCTGCTGATACGCTGATTGTACAATAGTCCAACATATCGATGCATAAATACAGTACATTCCAGATACTATCTGAGACAGGAAGTAATTTAAAACTTGACAGCAGCAGAACAGCAGCCATATGATCTGAGGTTAAAAATGAACTTTGGCTACATGAAGAAGTTAGCTGACAGAGTTATCAGATACCTGGTTGATCTCTTCTCTTTCTTCTACCTTTACTCTTGTTGTTCCTGGTTTCCTGTTGTATGGTAAGCAGGCAGAACCCAGCTGATGGCTGGCCAGGTCCATACGGGACACCGTATGATCTGTTGTGTTTACAGATAGCAGACCAAGCACATGTGAGGTCCTATTATCTGCAATTAATGTGACATTTTTTAATGTTCAGTGCCAATGTTTTTAAAATTATTTCTTTCTACAGTATGTGTGTGTGGCAACCAAGGTATGGTTAGGTAACTAATGCACTTTGTAAAGATTAGACCATGGTAATGGTTAAATCTACTGGAAGTAAATGGTGGACTGCAGATGTATCCAGTGTGAATGCATCAAGCAGGAGTTCATACAGCACAGAGAATCAGGAACTGCCTGGAATCCAAAGTGGCCTTTGGCATAAATCCATCCATTCTTTCTCCATTATTAGCATTACAGTGCTAAAACTATCTGATATAATCTGAGTCTACGGTCAATATAGTCAATGTTGTTTCTAGCTATATCAGTTCTCCATTTTTCTTTTTTTTTTAACCAGTTTCTGTCAGCACTATAACCCCCATTTTCCACTGGGCGCATCTGTGCTGTGCTCCGGCTGTGTTCCGATTTTGTTCCGTCCTCCGCCACGCACCATACTCACCGGGAGTGTCTCAGAAGCAGAGTGTCTTGCTGCCCAACTCACAGATTATATTGTCTTTAAAAGTGCTTTACAGAACAATCCCGTGTTTATTAAGCTATTATCTACCTTCCACTCCAAGCACTCCTGCAGATAAACTCCATGCCTTCTCTTTTCTGGTGTAGTCCTGATAAAAAAGATTGGTGGTGTCTGTTATGTTTTTCCACCTCCAAGATGAATCTCTCGTCGTCCGTGGTGTTGTAAAGGAGACCTATACGATATCATGGGGGTGTGTTTTGGTAAACTGACTGGATGCTCTCGCTGTTTCTCTTCCTGCCCGGCTGTCTGAACACCCTGCAGCTCGTGTGAAAATAGACCTGCCGTGTATCTTTAGTGGAGCGGAGAGCCGCTTCACGCACGCTTCTGGGAAATGCAGTGGCGCTGGTGGAATATCAAGCATTGACTTGAATGGCCGCGATTGCTCGTGGGGCCCGTGGCGCCGGAATGCAGCGAAGACACGCAAGAATAGGGGTAAGGAAATTAGGGAGTACTCACAAAGTCTTAGGGCAACTAGGGCTGGGTATAAACCCTCAGTGTGATATAGACCTTAATGTGTCCATGGCACCAAATAGCAAAAACTACAGAAAAGTACTGAAAGTTGGCATTGGATGTATGGTCAGATTTGAAACCTTGTTGCTTATTCTTTGATCAGATATTTCCTGATTTAAATCACAATTTTGCTAATTTTACACTTTTTTATTAAGACAAAGTCCAAGTATTGGCTTGTATTTAACAATTAGAACGTTGGCTTCTAAAAACGTTTGGAAAGTAGCGATGTTGTCACACGGTGGATGCTGCAGGATACTGTGATTCTCATTCTGCTAATAGTAGCTATATTTCAATTGTTATTCAGTGTGAAAAGTTGCATATTTAGCTTTAGCCCTGCTCTGTGTATGTGTCCAAACAGCACAGCCTGATCAGTGGACGCTGAAAAACCGAAATCGAAATCTTTAACTGCATGGTTACAGTACACGTGGTGAAGTTTTGTTGTGGTCTGTTTGTTAATGCTGGAAGTACTGTATGTTGATGCACTTGTGTGTGGTTCACTAAGATAAGTAGAGTCATCTCAGTGGACCATGTCATCTTTAATTTTAGTTCCCTCTTACACCTGATCATTGTACTTCTCTGTGTGACTTCCACAATACCAAGGCCAAACCAAACATCTCTTGAGTTTCCTGAGAAATGTTTCAGGTTTTGTTTTAGCCTTTCAAATTATGACAGGAAATGTTGACCATTTGCTTATGTTTGACAAAGTGTGACTTGATCTAAATGAACTCTGGGAAAGTATAATGTTTACCCTTTGAAATGTTGGTGGGATTAACATAATACAAGCTGCAATGTGTCTTTACTACTTTTACAACACTGCTATTCAACTAAATAAATCCATAAAATACTGTGCATGTTTAGTACACATACTTAGCCAATAGGAGGGTGTGTGCACATCTCTATGAGCTGCTGATGATTCCGTGTCATTGGACTTTTGGATACTTCTGAATCTATAAGCCTGTACTGTTCACTGTGATACTAAAGAAACATTTCAGTTGTTTTTCATTGTCTACTAATGGACTTTCTCTTACTCAGCCAATGGATTTATCTGATCTTTCTTGGTATATTGTGACTTTTCCAGTATTATTTAGAGCTACAGTAAGGTTGTCATAGGTACTATAAAATAATAAATGCATCAAATCGTGTACATGACGTGTACATTTGAATGTGTATAATACAATTGTGGTCTTCTGGTCAGAACAAACCAATTTATACGTTTGTTATCTTGCATGCATGCTATGATGATGGGTCTAGAGTGTACAGGGTATGCACATGACACACCCATGCGTGAAAGTCACCGCTGTCACCCATTTGGCGTACATCTGATGCAACCTCTGCCATTTGCTACAGGTTGCTCTGTCCACCTACTCTTTATGTAGCCAAATAATGCAGATCTGATCTTAAAAGGTACAGAAAACTCTATATCGTATATTTGTAGCTTAAACAGTATTCTGTGTGTTAATTGTGTATGTTGTCTTGCCATCAACTAGAATTGTCACCATTTGCTTGGAAATTCCTTTTAATGTTACTTTACCTACATCTGAATTTCCGGGTTTCTACGCACAGCACCTTTTGCTTGGAAGGAAGTAACTTCTCGGCAGTGTTAAGTGTTGAACAGTAAAATTACTGTAATTACGTTACTTTTGTAATGCGTTACTCTCAACACTGGTGATCAGAGTTTCATTAGTGAGTATTGATGTAGGCAGGCAGATCAATCTACAGTTCAAAGCATTCATTTGGTTTTAATGAGTAGCGATGACTATCAAACTAGTTGATTCACCACAAACGTAACAAAAGTGCAGCTTATCCTGCTGATGGCTTTATATGAACACAACATAATGTCAAAGACAGTGGTCAAACGTGCTGTTAACACACTTGAACAAAGATATGCGTAAAATAAATCCTAACTCATTGTATGTAGTCCATAACTAAAGTTACAATAGTAACTTCATGAGTAATCTAGATTTCCTGCCTTCTTTAACACATCCACAGCTCCAGTAGTTTTAGTCTTGATGGAGCCCTCAGAGAGTTAGTTTGTGACTGTTGGTCTGATCCCTCCAGTCTCCTGTGCTAAAGACCCAGACAATCACCATCTCAGACGTCACCAACTCCCTGAGAGGAACTGTGACCTACAAGGACATCCCTTTAGTTCACACTGAGACCAAAACCATCACATACGAGTCAGCACAGGTAAGGGGAATTCTGGGCCTTGATTAAATGCAATAAAAGTCTAAATTGTATGCAATGCAGTTATTTGTAAAGACATGCTTGTAAACATGTTTCCATATGTTGACTGTAGAGGACCTCTGCCAGTTTGTTTATATCAGTCTAAGCTAAGCCACTCAACAGGCAGGAACATTACACAGTTTTTTCATCCATGGCTCCTTTAGGTTGGTACAAACGGTCATATATTATGTCCAAAGATGAGCCCACTAAAGGCCCAAGATGCCACACATTGGGCAGCTGTGGCTCCTCCTTTCCTTATGTTAAAGTGTACACACGTCAAAGTGTCCTGGGCCAAACACTGAACCCTTGCATAGCAGCTCACTGCCATCACTGTGTGAGTGTGGATGGCTGAATGAGAGACTTATTGTAAAGCACTTTGGATAAGAGTGATGTATAAATGCAGCCATTTACCAGTGGACATTGGACCTGGAGCCTTTGGGCGTCCCGTCCGGGGCCCCAGGACAGGTGCCCTGTTTGCCCAGTTGGTAATACTGATACTTTACGTGAGTTTCAGAACCAAAACACCTAATTAAACATAAATATGTTTTTCTACAATTTCTACAAATATATATACAAATAAATCTCAAATATTTAAGTACTTAAACACAAGCAGCTGTACAGAAACTAAATCCAGCCCATAATGAGAAACTTTTGATTTAAATCAGAAAATATCAGAGTAAAGAAGAAAACCAATTTAAAACAGCAATGCCAGCTTCATTTTGGTTGATAACAAAACAGTTCAATACCCAGGCAAGTAGGATTAGAATGTTTTAATGACATAAATCACACATACACATAACAGATAGGAGATCATTGAGTATGTTCAATTGATTGATTTGAGGTTCTTGTGTAACCCTTCAAAAGGTGTCTCTCCCACAGCCAGTGGACAGCCCGGCAGAGAGGGACTCAGCAGTCCTGCTGAGTGCCCAGACCATCACCTCGGAGACCGTCAGCACCACCACCACCACCCAGATCACCAAGGTGTGCAAAGCTCACCAACAGCCCCGCACTCACTCAGTACACATCTGCACAGTCACTCACCACCATGTTGTACAATACTTATCCCTGTTTCATCACTTATTGACCCTTCACGACACCCTGTGTAAGTCCCTGCTGGAGAGTGTCCCGCCCTGCTGGCTAGCCTCTGTTCCACTCACTTCCAACGTGTTTTCCTGTGGATGTCTATGTGAACATTTGAAACGTAGTTCTGTGTTTTTGTCCATATTAGCCAATATTTGAGTGCACTCAGGGGTTTGAGACCAGAATACACTTGAGGTTCCTTTGTTTAGTCTGATATTTTGTTGGTTTGGGTAATAAAAGACACACCCAGAAGCATGCCTCAGCTTTTCAGAAACCTCCATGAAAGACACAAAACTACACAGTGCAACATGAGTTATCCTAAAAACCTGCAGTTACACTGTTCAAATGAACAATAGATAGATTACAGGGCCATATGTCATTGCTCTACCGGTATATTTTGTGCATGTCTTACATCCATGTTCCTTTGCATCGTCCTCCAAACCTGTGCCTGGATCCACCTTATTTCAGAGAGAGACAGCACTCTGGTCTTACAACTGATCAACAAGTCGTGTCAGGCTTTTCTGCCAGTGTAGATCTGTTGTCATCCAACATTCAGAGGGATAATAAAGATGGATTTGAATGTGTGCATGTTTTTTCTAGCTTCTAGATATTTATCTTGTGTCATCATGTGTCTGTTGTAGACGGTGAAAGGAGGGATCTCTGAGACTCGCATTGAGAAGAGAATTGTCATCACTGGAGACACTGAAATTGATCACGACAAGGTGAGGAATGTAAATGATGGGAGAAGATGAGTATTGTTTCATGCTTCACTAAACTTCATTGTCACTAAATGATGTAAGAATTTTTTTTTTTTCCCTCAAAGCTCTGCAGGAAGCAGGTGCTTTATAGATGTTCTGGCTGAAATGCATATGTACCTGATATGTGAAGCGGGAATTATTTGTTTGCTTAATTAGCCTCATAGAGCAATTGTGTTCATATATCAAGTAAATCTGTTCTGCATGAAGTCATTTTAATTAAACTCATTAATCATGTTAACTAGCCTGCATTGTTGTCCTTCCTCCGCTGCTCAGGCTTTGGCTCAGGCCATTAAAGAGGCGAAGGAGCAGCACCCAGACATGTCTGTTACCAAAGTGGTTGTGCACCAGGAGACAGAGATCAGCCCAGAGTAAGACACACTGATCCTTTGGAAGGTGAGCGTTGTCACAGCATAACCCCTAACCCTGGGAATACTCAATCCTATCATTACTTGTCATATATGAATCTCCACAGATAAGCATTGGGCTGCCAGGCTAAAGGTAAGGTGAAAAAGGCCTACCTTTCGCCTTGTTGCCCGGCTCCGATCCGTCAACTCGATCTGCTCGCTCTCCGTGCTCCAACACTCTTTAGTCGGTGCTCCATGGACAGTTCATGTGTAGACATTTAAGACGCGGACAATAACTGTAACACAACTTAATGGAGGAAATTGGGATTCCATCGACTTTCTGGTGGCACTCAAACACATATCCCTTCCTCAAAACTCTAGTGGCTTTGTGACCAGGTAAGCCCCACCTACCCCGCCCTGACAGCCATGCAGAACAGCCAATAGGAAGATAGCGTGCCGTGACAATGTCCACACTGAACCCACCTTCACCATCCTGCCTCTGGTCTGACTCAAACTTTTGACACAACAACACATCACTTGCTGATCGTGGATCAGTGACATTTCTGTAACATCATGTTGAGCTTACATAGCCTTCCTACAGTCAGTGGGATGCTGAATCCATGCATTCAAACTCATGTTTTATCTTTATTATTGTAAACTTGATACATGATAACTGGTGATGCAATGAAGAGAAGTTTTGCAAGGCAAAGGCCATGTACTATAACGAACTGTGTCACAAAGAAACTGACGCCATGTTGGAAATTAACTGATTTCGGTAAAAAGGATCCGTTGTTTCTGGAGGAGCTCCAACTGTAGACTCTAGCTACTGAACATTCACTTGATATCTTCTCCGCTGAACATTAACTCTCCCCTCTCTCTCTTCCGCTTACACCGTGTCTCCCTTTCACTTTCTCTCTCTCTTCAGCAGCGTCCTAAGGACCTCAAACTGTCCTACCAACATCCTAACCAGCTGTGGTGGATGAGCTTGCGCCTATATTCAAACCTTTTATTGAACAACAAAATATTCACAGGAGATTATTTAGCATTTTCGTGTTCCGAGCAGTTGCAAACTTATTACAGCTGCAGCACATTTGGGCACCCCCATTTTCTTAGTAAATCGGTATGGTAACTGTGCCAACATCAAGCATGACGTATGTTCCATAATGATGGCCATGTGGCTTTATTGTTAGCTTGTTTATGTGGTTTAAATGGGTCCATGCTGGGAAAGTGGGGCATTTAGCCGGCTGACAGGCTGTTATGTAAACACACCTCCCAGTCTAGGTGGGGGTTGAAGCCCTAAGTTATGTTTGACAGACCAGGAAGGCATGGTAATGAGCAAACTTGCCAAAGTAAAAGTAGGAAAGTAATGGTGATAACAGTCTGTATAATCCTGCGGTTCACACAGGCAGTCAATGTTAGAAATGCTAAATAAAATGGACAAATCAAAGTAAAAACAACACGGGACAGCTATATTGTATGATCCCTGGCTGTCATCATGTGATTGGTCATACGCATGTACACATACAACACATCTACAAGCCAGAGCCTTACAAGAAAGAAACAGGTGGAGCTGAGAGGGAGCAGCTGAATGCTGCCAAACTACACATATGTTTATGAGAAAGGGACATGGTTAGTGTTTTAAGTAAAGAAGAAAAAAAACATGCTAACATGTGTGGCCTGGGCTACATTATCCCAGTCTGGCCCTGATAGAGGCCTACAGGCCTTTCTCAATTTGTGTAACATCATCCGTCATCGCGCAATTCCTGTTCCAAGAACATATGCTCGCATACGTACAACCAAATAATAGCTTTTGGGGAATTGTGTGGTCTAGACCTACTCTATCTGTAAAGTCTAGTTCAGACCAAAGATTCCTGACCAGTCTCCGGTCTGCAGCCTTCTGAAAGCTGCCTGGTCTCGTCTCACACCAATGAGACGAGACCAGACAGTGTATCATCTCCAGAGCAACCCCTCTCTGTACTTTGTTTTAACTTCTGACTTTTCAGGCTTTTTTGTAGCTGGATACCATTTGTAGCGACTTAAAATATGAATAAGGATAGTGATGTGAGATACTTGCTAACGCTGCATTTCTATTAGAGATGAAACCGAGAAAAAGTTTTATTTCTCTGATTCTCTGCGTTGTTCTAACGCTGCTCCTTCTCTTCAGTCACTCTCTAGCTCTCTCCACCACTTACCGTGCTCGCGGCTCGATGAGCCTCCGTCCATCTAACTTCTCTATTGGCTGTTAAAACAGGTGACGTCTCTTACGTTTAAAACCAGCCTCTGGAGACCGGACCATCTTAGTCTCGGCGACACCATCAGCTGTTTGAGTCGAGCTGAGACGGGCGGGTTCAGACCGCTGAAACTTTTCCTAAAACAGGTTTCGTCTTGTCGAGAATCTTTGGTCTGAACTGGGCTTCAAGTGTCCTGAGATAACTTGACACTATAAATAAAATTTAATATGTGATTATATGTTGATGGTTGGCTGTTAAAATCCATTAAAATATCTTTCTTTTCTTTCTCTGGCCATCTGTTCGTTCAACCACGCCTCAGGTCTCTTATCTGCCCCTACTCTCCCCCCTCACTTGTGTCTCCACCCCCCAGCCATCACAGCCACTGCCCTGCCTTGGACATGAACCAGCAGACCATCAGAGGGAACAAGCTTCGATGTTGGACTCTGAACCTTAACCTCCACGAGTGTGGATTTGGCCTGAAGGAGAACCGTCCCGGTAATCCCCACAATCTCCTCTGGTTCCATTAAAGATCAACTGCTGGACTGATGAAAAAAACTTTTTTAAAGAGAAACAAGAAAATAAAGTACAGCATTTGTGGGTTTATTCCTCTCCAATTTGTCTGGGGAGTTTAGGAAAATGTCCAAGGGCATTTGGTCTTTTAATCTTGAGATTACTGGTACTTTATTTTTCTACAGCTTTTCTTACCATCAGAATTGGTTATCAATAACCTGAAGGTTAAGTGTTTTTTAACAATGTGTTCCAAACAGCATTGACAAAGGGATTGTGGGTGATTTTTCTTGGGATTATACTCATCAGGACTCAAGGGTCCCTCTCAAATTTTAAAAGTTTGGTGTCATTTCTTGTATAGTAAATATTTTATTTTCCCTCTCAATGTGAAACAAATATTTTTTCAATTTATGTATAAAAAAGAATGATTTTATCAAACCACAGGGGCAATTACTCCTTTCACCGTATCTAGAGTTCTGACTCAATGATTTGTTTGGTGATCTTCCCATCTTTTGATTGTTTTAGTCATTCTTGTTGTTCTTGTAGTGCTTGTGTCACCAGAACAGGAGACAGCAGTGTACTGAAGTGACTCTGACTTTATTTATTCCCACCTCTGTCTTCTGTTTGTGTCTTTATGTTTTAGATCTACTCAGCACAGTCGTATGTAACTTCAGGATTTTGTACTGAGAGCATTCCAGATGCAGTTTTAGTCTGAGCATGACATCAGCATCTACAGTATTTCTGCACATGTTTCACATTTCTACTTTTCTACCAAATGGGCAGTGTGTACTCATCTACAGAGAGGGAATTCAAATGAAAGTAAACTCAAACATGACATGAGGTTGATTAGAGAAAAGTGAAGTGACGAGCACAGGATAATAGTTCCTCATTAAACTGCATAAGTTTAGATATGCATCATCAAGCCTTTACTTTCACGCTTGTAATTTGATTATAACCTGATTAAGGCAATACTCCAGTTATTTCAACTGTCACATCAACAAGGTTATCTGGCTAATGTAGTTATTGGCACTCATTAATTAGGTCAGTTGTTAACATTCAGCCATCGAGTGAATTTGAGGTCTGCACAAAGACTAAAGGATGATTCCAGTTTAACTTGGGTCATATTTTTGTAGTTTTGCCCATCATTTCGAAGTTATTGTAGCATTTTACACACCCATAAATTAATGAGGTGTGGGAATACGACATCACTATGACATCAAGTCTGAAACATTCGCAGTCAGACAGATTGGAAAGAAGCCAACTATTTATTTATGATGATGATGCTGCAGTAACTTTCTGTTTGCACAGTTTTTGATTGGATAGGACTTATGTTTCCTAGCAAACAATTCACAAATTATGTAATAGATAAGATATACATTCTAATGGTGCAATCTGATTGAGTAAATTACTAGTAGTTTCTTGTAGTTATACACAAACTTAGAAATGGGTTAAAATATGACCCAAGTTGTAATAAACTTGAATTATTCATTATAACCGGCCTGTCTTGATATACTGTGCATCTTCAATTATGATTTGATAATGTGATTTTGCATATTTTGCTAGTCCCAGAAACTAAACTCAGGAATTAGCTCAGAACTAAAAGTCTATACTCATGAACCCTTGCTGTTTGAGTGGATGTCATTAGTTGAAACTGTTGGCTGCTGTTTATTTGATCAATCTACAAGCAGGTGATGATGTATGATAGGAATGAAAAACTAATACATGAATTATAATTGTCAATGCAAAAACAGGTATTCATTTTGCTCTTTTAGATTTGTCCTTCGAGCTACACCATGTGTTTAAGAAAATAGCCCCATTGTATAAACTGAGGTTATTGGCTTTAGTTATTTTATTTAAATAGAAAGTGATATTGGATCAAGATTGTTTTGTTCAGACGCCTCAGTACAAGAAAAACTGTATAAAAATATTGACACAATTCACACAACACAAATATGTCTTTAAATTGAGAAAAGAAATCCCAAGCATAGTATTCAAAACCAGTTAAGAGACACGCATGTGACATTTAAGACATTATCATCGGCAAAACAATGTTCATAACAATGTGGAGTAGCAGAGAGCCATTCTATTCATTATCAATAGTGAATATAAGAAGACCCAGAACAGACCCTTGTGGGTCACCATACTACCTTTTAAGAGCACTTGATTTGGAGACATTCCAAACGACTTGAGTTCTTCCTGAGAGGTTGTGGTTCTATTTAACGTGAAGTATGTAAACACCTAGTTAACATTGTGAAACAGAACTAGCTAAATTTAGGGAACAAAAATACTTGTTTACTCACGTGAAACTATTAAAATGAGGATGTAATGTGGCTTCACGGACATCATTGCGCCACGGAGTAAACTCAGTTAATTTTAAAAAGTGACAGTTGACTTTTGGTTTCAAACCGACATGAACCCTGGTCTCCTGGGGGGAAAGTCCTGCGTTAGATTGAAACATCCACCACCCTGACCTTTCTCCTGACGCGCAATTTGGCGCTCTTGTACTTCCTCACATTACTTCCTCTTTTGCTATTACCATAATTACTACAGCCATGAGAGGTCGCCGCCTAACAAGAAACATAACTATGGGTCGTTATGAGCTGCTTGCTCACAATTGACCTATGCAGCCGTTTTCTGGGTGAGGACGGTCTGCATATTGAGTTAATGCAAACACACTGCAACATTACATTGGTGATAACAAAACAATATATAATTCTAGGTGGCCAGATTTAACCTCCTCTTGAGTACACACTGCCCATTTAAATCAGACATATTTAGTATGGCATATGTAGTTTATATTTTGTCAATTTTTAAACATGATGCTTTTTTAGAACACAATATTCTGTATAGCTCAACATGTAGTAGATCTTTCACTTTGCCCCATGACACTCCTTTGACTTGTTGGAAACAAGCAAGCCAACATTTCTAAGTTCTTTTTTTAATTGTGAACCCTCACTTTACCATCACAGGTAGATATAATAAAAGAGCATCATGCACAGAATAAACACAAATGGAGACATTGTATTTGATCAAGTTGTGTGAATTTTATTTCACGGTTTACATTTATTTCATGCTGGACAGAAGGGTTGAATATGTAGACAGTGTTCTAAAAAAAAAAATTATAACTTGCTAAAGTTGAAGTAACATTTACACTAACATTTCAGAACATCTAAAAATCACAAATCCTAGACAAGAGAGGAAAGAAAAAAGAAAAATATTAATAAAATCCTTTTTCATCCCATTTAAAAATCTAAATATCTCCCCTAAGGTTTAAATTTTCTACATCTACCAACATAAAAAGTTTAAAGCCTACTGTATATTCTGCATATTCACTACACCCCAGAATATATTAGTGCTGAATGTAACAAACATACAGATGGTTTTACTATTCAAGTTATGAGTATAGGGCTAAAAAGGTTCAGTTTGACCTCGGGAAACACTACACAACAGGTGGTTTTCCTGAGGAGCATGGCTGAGCAGTCATCTTATGCTATTATGAAGTATGTTGTGTGCAAGTTTTGTGTAAGGGTGTCTGAGAAGAAACACCACAGGATTTCCAAAATGAATTGGGTTCATCCTCTAGAGAGAAGGACTCTAGCTAAATGGTGCTCCTGGTAGCTACGTGCGTGGTTTGTATTGATTTGTTCTACAATCAGAATCAGAAAGGAGTTTATTGGTAAGTAGTTACCCTACGTGGAATTTTCCAATCAGGATTGGCGTAATGAGATAAGTGCTTCTCAGGGTTGCAGTAAGGCTTGCTCCCATAGTGACACATCAAAACGAATATTATGAAAAAGAACTGCCCTTTCCCAAAAAGTTTCCAATGACGGCTGCTCAGATGTTTCTGTGTAACAAACCATCTGGCTCGACGGGTTACCTGAGATTGGCACTAGCGGAAAAGCTCATTGAGTGTCCAAAATGGAAAGGGTTTATCCAATAGGGAGCATGATCCATAGTAGCATGTCCACTGAATTAGTTTGGCATGGACCATGGCTCTAGAGAAAAGGTAAGAGGAGTGTGACGTTGAGTTCTTTGGGAGAAGGTTGGTCAGCAAGGCAAGTTTACACATTAAACACATTTCACACACAAAGGCAAGTCAAAGAGCTTTACATAAAGCATAAATGAAAATAAGACAAGATTTAAAGGTTAAATATGTAATACTGACAGCTAGTGTTTAAAATAGTTACTGCAATACAAATATAAACTACATGGGGAGAGTCGTCTTGGGCTCTAAGCTGTCACCATCTTTCAAATACATCTCCAATATTTACCCAGGGTTTGTTACATCTCTGGTCACGCAACTGTTAGAAACATGCAGTTTTTTAATGTCGTGTAGAATCTATCTCCGTTGGACCCGTTCGTTTGAGTGCTGCTTTCATGGCTGTACTAACGTTAAAGCTGTAGCGCACTGGGTTTATGTTTTTACAGGTATATCTGGCAATCCGGCCTGGCTGTCAAACTGGGCAGTTGATAACAACACACAGACCAAAACACAAACAGAAATTCCGTCACGGAACGGAAATTTCAAAAGGAGAAAATACTGGCATTAGCAATGATGTCAGAAAAGAGAGTATTTCAACTTAGCATGTTTCCTTAATATCTGATGACATATTGGGGGTCATTTTTGGATTTATTACAGTAAATATAATACATATTGGACCTTTAAGAAACACAGAAGTATACAAATGTAACATCTTTAGTCAAAGACTCCCAAAATAATCATGATTATCCTTGTATGAAATAGAAATCCTCATTAAATGAAATTATAAATCATGTTGCAATTCCTCTTTTATTAATACATCTGTTAAACTAATGGCGTGTTAATTTGCATACATTTCCAGAACAGAAATCTGAACATTGGATAAAGACATATTAGAGTCAAAGGTCTCTTTTTTTATCACTACATAAATCAGAATATAGTTTCAACAGCCATAAGAAAAATCCGTTTTCACCACGGTTTAAGTTATAAAATGTTACCTAAATCAGGCTTTGAATGATATTAACTAATGCTATGGAAGCAAAAGAGCCCAACAACTCAAAATTGAAAAATTATGGTTTTGCCTGTAGTGTCTCCCCTTAAAGCTACATTGTGTAAGAATTACTCCCATCTAGCTTTGAGATCATATATCGCAATCAACTCTCTCTCGCCACGCAGTATTGCAGCTACGGTAGCCTTCACGCTTCAAAAAGCGAAGGTGTACAAAAGGAGAGTTGCGCGGACGCACGCTTCACACCACGAGCGGGCACGCGCGCTACCCGACAGAAAAGAGAGATAAAGAAAAGGAGACTGCAGCAGTCCGGAGGATAATTAACTAGTTGGGATTTGGTGTGTGTGTCCAAAGCAGCTCCAATGTTCACTCTTTTTTTTGATGACACCGGTCTCTTGCTTCTTTTTCTGGGCGAAGAAGAAGACTCCTGTTCCTGAAATTTGGATTGTGAATACGTGTGGTCCTCCATGTTTCCTTCTTCAAACTTGCCGGGGCCGGGAAGCTACGATACCTATTAGCAGCAGCTGTGAGTCGAACGCGAAAGGCAGAGCAGTATAGCCTGTATGTCCCTTACCAGCTAACATATTTCAAGATGACGCATCATTATGGAGTGTCTACCCCAGGAATTGATGATGGTGGTCAATATTCATAAAAAAGGACAAGTTTGTGAAGGGCAATACAGATTTTGATAATGAACAACTACAAACGTTACACACTGGGGCTTTAAGCAAAGAATTGCTGGGTGATTGCCTCTCTCACAGCCCTGCCAGTAGGATAGTCAAGGGTGATGGGGTCCACAACATCAGGGGGTTGTAGGCTGACAGGAGGGGCTCTCTCCTCCTTTTGTATCAAGGCCACATTGTGGAGCTTGACACATGCTGTCACTATTTGACAAGCCCGTTCTGGGGCCATCGGAGGCCACCAAGGCAGAAGTGGGCTTTCAGTATGCCAAAAGTCATTTCTTTCCTGACCATTGTTGGTAAGGGCTACGTTGAAGGTATTTTGTGGCCCTGCGTTCGGTCAGGATAGGGGGTCATCAAAAAGGACCGGCAGGCGTACCCCCAGTTCCCCACCAGCAATCCACTGAAAAGCCCTGAAGATGAGTAGTAATATTATCATAATCAGTATTACAAAATTTGACTTACAGTTGCCATACCTTGCTCAAATCTGTGGCACTGCAGACTCCCTAAAGATCCGGGAGTCATGGACTGACCCAGCCCACTTTGCCTCAATGCTGGTGACCACGCATTGATTGTCACAAGTCATCTGCAAAAGCATCTCGGGTTAACAATAAGTCCACAAGGTGACAGCATTAACATGAGGGAAAAATCAATATACATTTAAAGGACTCCTGAACCAGTATGACCAATCATGTGTATCCTTCTTTATCCTTTACCTGAACATTGATGCTGTGGAATGAGTTGTGATTAATGAAATCGCTTTCGTTTTCACCCAGCGATACTGGGTGCAATCTATGGCACCATTCACTCTCGGGAACCCTATCATATGAGTATGATGGATTTCACATGCAACAGTGAACGTCATGGGGCCTAGATTATTTATAGATGAAATAGTCCATTTAAGTTAAAATTGACCTGCTATTTCATAAAAGCCCTCTTTAATGGACTGCGTGGGCACATGCCCTGGGAACACAACAAATGTATCAAGTAGTGCAGTTAGAGCAAGGACCACCTTGCGAATTGCGCAGCAGACTGTGTTCTTGCTCAGGTTCTCCGCATCAGCCACAGCATACATGAAAGAACCCTTAGCAAAATAACTCAATGCTATGCATACAGTCTGTGGAACTGTAAGTGCACGACTTCGATGTGTCGCAATAGCAACATACGACTCAAGAAGCTGACAAAGATACGTAATTCCCCCCGCTGAAAATCTATATCTTTCATAAAGATACCCATCAGGGAATGCCAACAGGTTTTGTTGGTCTCTAAATGTTCTAGCTTTTCTGAGTGCACCTCTCACTAACCGCGAGCACCAACGAGCATCACCGGATCTTTTATCATCGAGTATTGATTGGTTCAGTAGGCGGTGCTTTCATACCGGTTGATCTCTGATCCCGAGCAGGTTAGGTGGCCACCATGGCGATGTAACCTGGTAACAAGTGACCCACCGTCGTGATACACAAAACCCTTGGTTGAACCTTGAAGTTACCTCGGTAACCCTAAAGCTTGCTTCGTAGTACAGGTCTCTAGTATTATTTAATTCGGTCTGGACTCAGTGATAGTAAAATAATCATTGAATATTGTCCACCAGCAGACATGCCTGCACATGTTTGGACTTAGCCTTAGTCCAAGAACTCTGGACTCTGAGCGCCCTCCTATCAGGGACAGAACTGGACATTTTTTCAAGATTCTTTTTTTGGGCATTTTAAGCCTTTATTAGCATGGCGACCCGTAGATATTACTAGCCTACCCAACTATTACTATCGATATTTAAACAAGACACTGGAACAACCTCCTCTACAGTGTTTGGCTGACAGCGCTGTCTAGTGCAGAAATTTATAACTGAACAATGACCAGAACGCACACTTTTTATTTTTCTGTGTGGAAATGTGATGATCACAGATGATAAACAAAAGGCATTAAAACGTTACCTTATAGAAGAGTAATATACCAAAGTTTATCCCTCAAATCGATGCATTGGAATGGGGCATTCCTCAATGAGGATTACAGAATTGTTTGCACTGCTTTCATTGTAAATAGAAACTCCATATTAACAGAAATGTTGTGGGTTAACCTTAAAGATACCCGGAGTAGCACTACAGAGCAATGTTTGTGTCGTTTGCAGTGCCGACTCAGAGTCAACTCAGAAATCCAGATTCAGGGACAGCCTTAATCCTGTGCATGCATGTATGCTGTTGTGGACGTGCATACTGCCCTGCAGCACCCATTACTGAAAATTTGTTCCTGCACACAGGCTGTACTCAACTGGTGGCGGTTATGAAACAATCCGATCACGATAGTGTGGTCCTCCTTCTAACACTGTGTCCTCTCTGGCTTTCTCTCTTGTTCTCCTTTTTGTCCCCTTCCCACTGGCTACAGCTGTTCTGCTGTGATTAGGATTGACATACTCCATGGAACTGTGCTGTTTGTCTCTGTGATTTAGCATACTGGCTGCTCCCTCATGCACTCACCCCTACTGTCCTCATTTGACAACTTCCACCAGTCAGCAGAACCAGTAAAGCTTACTGATAACTGCCATGAGAAAAAATCTCCCCTTTTCACCATGATGGAGCTGCTTTAATATTTGTACAGGGCCAGCACTGGCATTTTAGAGGCACCACCCATCGCCTGCCTAGGTTAAGAGCCATGAAGATAAAATGCTACATTTTATTAGTTTAACAGTTGCCTCATATTGATTTCTATTTTGTCTAACACATTTTAAGATTAACAACCAAATCTGAGCTAGCCTTAAAAACCAATATGTGTAATATATGTAATGTGTGTAATCATAGAATGCAGCTATTTTAAATTATCATGTAAACCGCCAAACTGTAAGAAATGTTAAAACATGAGCTCCGTTTCCTTAATGGTAGCTACAGCCCTGATCTTGCCTGACTTATCTTTTAATCTTCTAATTTTCAGTTTGTTAAAAACTGTAATTGGTGGTACTGGATGGATTAATCGGCAGCTCTAGGCTACATAGTGCCACTGCAAGCATGCAAGCTGTATGGCATTTTATCTGGTTTACCCATTGACTGTAAATATTAATGGACAATGCATCCGGTTCGGCGAAGTGCTGCAAATGCAGAAGTGCCTAAAACCTGCATTCTATCTGAATTCCAGCAGAGGGCGACACGTGCGGTTGCAAAAGGAGTTCAGTTTCTGTAAAAGTCTATGAAAAAGTGACCCACTTCTCACTTGATTTATTACCTCAGTAAACAGTTTCATAATGAGTTTATGGTCTCAATCGCTAGTTTTAAGTCTTCTGCAATACAGAGTGATGTCATGTTTTGAATTATGGTCTCGTTGATTTTAAAATCGGTGATAAAGCAGGGTGTGTTTTAGGGCGTGGCTATGATATGATTGCCAGTGAAAGTGTGTAACGTAACGTGGCTGTTATGGTTTTGGTGTTTTATCTCATTTTGGTAGTCTGTTTCTGTTTTGAATGTAGCTCCGTTTCCTGTTTTATTTTGATAGTCTGTTTTTTGTCTTGTCTTGTCTAGTTTTACTCCCTGTGTTTTCCCGCTCTTGTGTCACCTGCCTCTTGTTACCTCGTTACCCTCTGTATTTAGTCTTTGTGTTCCCCTTGTCTTGTGTCAGATCATTGTGTGTGTTTGTGTTTCTCCGTGTCAGCTAGTTAGTTTCTGTGCTCTTTATATTTTCCTATTTTTGTATTTTCCTTTGTTTTTCTGATTCCTTTTTCTTCATTCTGGTATTTGTTTTTCACCTGCTGCAATTCTCAGGACTCCCTTGGTTCATTTTTGTGTTTTGGTCTAATAAATCCTCAACTTTATCCTGCCTGCTCTTTGCCTTTGGGTCCTCAACTTCCCTGCAACATAACATTGTCACATCCGCAACCAGGATGGCTGCGTCCGTAACGGCAAACTCGTCGACTCATAGCAGATCTCCACAAACCAATGGGTGATGTCACACATCCTTTGTCCATTAATATTAACAGTCTATGGATTTACCATGGGCGTTGTCCCTCCGCAATACCAAAACTAATCAGGTGGTCAGGGGGGTAATCTGCTCTTGGCCACGACATGTAACAGCACTGGTCTGGAATCAATGAGGACCACCATCTTTATAAGCCCTGGTCTCCTGTGCATCATTAACCAATGCTCCTGCCAGTCTCTGCTGTCACAGTCAGGCTTGGTCACGGGACACAGTGACATCATTGAAGCAACAATGAGCTCCGGCTGTGAGCTGCACTCTGAGAGGAGTTCATGCAGAAAACCATCCGTACAGTCCATTTTACATTTAACATCCCCTTCTCACCCTCCTCAGTAATCAGACTGAAGGACAGAGTAGCTCCATAGGCGATAAGAACGCCACTGTGGGATAGTGCTGAAAATAGATACCGCAAGGCATGACAGGATACAGAACGTGCCATAATGTGTTCCAGCCTGTAAGACTGCCAACAGTTTGGCACAGTTTTAAGGCTCTGTGAACATGCTTTAGTTTACATTGAAACAGTATTATCTCAATATATATGATTGATTAAATGAAAGTGAAAAGTTTTGCAAATTTAAAAGTTTGCTGATCATCATCACCTTTTTTACTCTAACAAGCACAGAGCTGCTTGCTACTGGTTGGAGCCTGCCTAGTTCCGCATTATCTTACTCCACCAGCGCTGTGGAGGAAGGTCAGCTACACCACAGATGCATTCTGGGATAGGAGCAAAAAACTCTGTGTTTGTATTTCTTTAAACCAATCACAATGGTCTTGGGCAGAGCTAAGCTCCAGACGGAGCTAAATAGTCTCAGGAAGGAACTTGTTTTGGTGGAACATTTGCACTCCGCAAAAGAAAATGCCACATACAATATTAAATGAAGTTAACTGTTGACACAACACACTAACGTGAGATTAGATGGATACATGGTTAAACCTCATTAGCTCTTACCAGTGGATCTCCGTGTGTACTTGGTCCACAGCAATCCCACCAATCAGTCCCAAAACTTCCCAGTTAGAGAGGAAATGCCCTAAACATATTCTTTGTAAATATTTACACTCATTCCCTGAAATAAGCAGGCCTGCCTTGTGGCACCATCCAGATTTTCTTCAGACATTTTCAGCGTGTAGCTTGTTATCAATCTGCCTCTGTAACAAAACTCTCCAGAAATCTCTTCACCCCTCACCCAAAGGAATTTAGCCATGGGTGTTGGAACCATTGTATGTGGGTGGGACAAGACCCACCAACTTTTTAAAACCAATAATATTAGACCCACTCACTTTTACCATTTCTAGTTCATCTGTCTGTTCACTTTTCAGAGCGCTGTCAGCGAAATTCATTCAACTTGAGGAATGCCCTAATAAATGAATCTTCTTTGCGCGTTTTAGCTGCAGCCTTGACTTCCATGCTGCTGTTTCCTTAAATCCATTCCACTTGGCTCATTCAGAGTCTGTATAAATTAATCTCAATTCCGTGTTTTCACTACACACCCCTGCGGAAGACCTTTAGGGCCACATGTGAAAAATGTATTGAGTTCTGAGTTTAAATTGGTAACAAATAAAGGTATTTTAATAACTAATATCTACTCAGGAATATTTAATTAAAAACACCTGCTGTCAACACTTTTAATGAAGTTTGTCACCTTTTTATTTATTTTTTGTTTAAATGTATTTATTTTACTTTTACATTATGTCATATGTACTTGTATATGTACAATTTATGTCAACGAACTGAGATGACTGACTAAATTGAATTCTAAATTTAAAAAGAAGAAAAAAGGAATAGTAGTGAACTGCGAAAGACAAATTATTGTTTTATCCCACTTGAATTGAGCCATGAATTACACATATGATGTTCGCCTACTTTTATCAACGGAAAAATAATAATCTCTACAAAAACAATAGGGTTCCACAGCCCCTCGGGCTTGGACCCCTAAATAGTGACTGAAAAGGATTACCATTAGGCTGAAGCAAAAGCTTATGAATGCCTTTCCTATGTTCTTGCCGATTAAATCGACCCACCTCAAAGGAAGAGGTGGAAAAAAAACCAAAGATATAAGTAAAGAAACAAGAACATTAAAGTGCCCATATTATGAAAAAAATCACTTTTTCTGGGATTTGGGGTGTTATTTTGTGTCTCTGGTACTTCCACACGCATACAAACTTTGAAAAAAAAACATCCATGCTGTTTTGAGTGAGATACGGTTTCTGAATGTGTCCTGCTGAACAGCTCTGATTTGAACAGCTCTGATTTTGAACAGCTCTGATTTGAACAGCTCTGATTTTGAACAGCTCTGATTTGAACAGCTCTGATTTTGAACAGCTTTCTACGTCACTAGCCGAGACGAGGGGCCTAGGGGGCTAACCGTTAGCATGCTAGCGCTAGCATGCTAGCTCGTTCTCAATGGCAAAACACTGCTACAACACACACAAATTCACCCTAATCTACAAAATAAATTGTATAGAACTACTCACATGTCCCCGTTCTGCAGGTATTCCACGCAAAGTTGGAAGTGCGCCCTCATTTAGAAGAAGGCTCCTGGCTAACATATTGGCTAATCCTGCCTTGTACAGGCCGAAGTTGCACAAACACCTAGCTAGCTCATGTAATCCTTACCTAGCTACTGGGCATGTGCGACTGACAACAAAGATGTTAAAGAAGTTGCGAGGTCTCACTCTGTAGTTAAAACAGAGACCTGACACAGGGTGAAAAGAGGTTCTGCAGAAATGTGCAGTACAACAAAAATATTGTGTTTTTTGAAAATTAAACCATGTAAACCTATTCTGGTACAACCTCAAATTACAATTATGAACCTGAAAATGAGTATAATATGGCCACTTTAACATCAATCAACCAGTGTTAGCACATCCTTGAATCCTGGTCAATTAAAGAGAAACTAGTTGTCCCTGTGCTATGTGTTGATATTAACTCACTGACTAGCAAGGGAGGATACACCCACATTTTTTTGCTTCCGACGCCCATGGATTTAGCGAATCTTGTCTATACAGATTAGCTAGTTGTGTATATACTGTATTGGCGTTTTTCCATTACATGGTACCTGCTCGACTCGCCTCGACTCTACTCGTCTTTTTTGGTTTTCCATTACAAAAAAAAGTCCCTGGTACCTTAGGTCACAGCAGTTTCCTGCGGCATTGCTATGACGACCAGCCACGCTCGCCTCAGGCATGAGCCGGTACTAAATCTGCAATGGAAAAGTTGGCACCGCGGTCGAGTCGAGCCAAGCCGAGTAGAGTGGAGCTGGTACTATCAGTGGGTAAGTGCCATATTTTTCAGGGATCTACTTTCTGTTGTTTGGTCAGGTCTTGGTCTTGACCCTGTCTCGCCTGTCTTGGTCTTGGACTTGATTTGGTCTCAATACACTCTGGTCTTGGTGATGACTTGGTCTCGGATTAGGTGGTCTTGACTGCAACACTGCAATTAGCTAACTGCCTTCTGAAAATTGTATTATACTTTTCTCTTTTTGACTATGTCCACTGAGGTTTAGCTGAACCAAAGTGATTCATTCTGCATCCAGAGCAGCTCAATCGCTCAGAAATAACTGCAGAACTGAAACTCTAATCCCCACATTATCACCTCTCTCGCCCAGCTGGCTTCCACCCAAGCCCTGCTACTGCCAGTTGAATTGTTGACTGAAGATAAAGTGGTGATCATTACTGAGAAAACGTCTGCACACGCTGCTAGCTTAGATTTGTTTCCATTTCTCCTATCCTCTGTGTCTCAGTCTACAAACACACGGAACACAGATTTACAATCCCACTTTGCCAAAGTGGCCAAAACAACAGAGAAAATTAAGGACAGTATAGAGCTCAACAGCGAGTGCCCACTTTTTGGACTGTTCTGGGCCTGAAAGTGATTTTCCCCATTCAATATCTCCACTGACGTTTCAGTAAATACTTATTTAAAGAATTTGAATTTTTTTGGTCATTTTTGGCCTTTATTTGATAGGACAGCTGAAGACAGGAAGGGGAGAGAGACAGGGAATGATGCGGCAAAGGGCCGTGGGCCAGACTTGTTTTAAGCCTGGAACCAAGACTAAATGTGACCATAAAACATTTGATTCAGGTCAAAAGAACATTTTGAAAACTGAAAAAAGTCAACGCTACAAGACTGTACAGAAACAATCAGAGACCTTAGTGGTAGCAGCTTGCTAGCTGTTTGTGGGTTTCGGTGAACATTTCCATGGTAACAGCAAGCTCAACCAATCCGAGACGTCGCTGCTACGCTTGTGAGTAGTGTAGTACTACTCCATGACTTCATGAATAAAACATGTTTCCTTAAAACAAGGTTGATTTCATGTGGGGCAGCAGTAGATCAGAGGGTCGCCGGTTCAAGACCAAGTGAGGGACTGGTAGCTGGAAAATAAACTGTTTTTTCACTTCCTGAATCACACTGTTGAGCTCTATTGGTTTATGTTCATTTCAATCAGAGGTTTTCCACACATCTGACACTTCTTCCATCCATATGTCCCACAGTACCAAAATCCCTCCACTTTCCTGTCCCATTCAGCCACAGTACAATCAGATATGAATGGTCACACTCGGCCTGTTTACTGCCAAATAAAGCAGCAGCTGGCAGACGAGATACAGCGGGAGCTGTGACACACCTCTGGCTCTGACTACGATGAATGTCTGCATGTACAGCGACTAAATGCTGTGCATGTTATCCTCAACTCACTGATTTCATTTAATTATCACACGCCTTTTGAGTCTTTGCACAGGTGGAAAGACTATAAAATGCTGTGTGTGTTTGTGTGTGTGTGTGTGTGTGTGTGTGTGTGTGTGTGTGTGTGTGTGTGTGTGTGTGTGTGTGTGTGCTTGTGTGTGTGTGTGTGTGTGTGTGTGTGTGCTTGTGTGTGTGTGTGCGTGTGTGTGTGTGTGTGTGTGTGTGTGTGTGTGTGTGTGTGTATGTGTGTGTGTGCCGCCTGGTGTTTTATTTCCTCTCTGCCCACTGGCAGGGCAGTGGAACAGATTGTCAGCTTTGCATCACTGCTTCAATAATGCAGCCTTTGCAGTATGTATTTTTATCACTTAGCAAAAGAAGTGAAGTGTGGCACTGCAGTCTCATGATGGAAGCAGAGGCTGACATGGCACCAGTGGAGGAAGTTCATGTTTGAACAACAACATGCTCAGAATCACAGAAAACACTTGTGGTCTAGCTAGATATGTCGATACACAATGTATATCTCAGTATTTTCTACAAAGTAGGCTAAATGTTCAGTTGTTAGTCAAAGCCAGATATGACATGTAACAAGCACTTTTATTAAAACAGACTGTGAACAAAATAAAATGCAAAGACAGGGTAAAAAATAAAAGTAAATAGCTTTTTTAAAATAAAAAACAGCCCTATCTCTGAGAAAGCACCTTCACTTAATTTCAACAATAACAGAACGATAAAAAGAGACAGAGATAGCTTTATTTATGTAAGGAAATATTATTATTATTCATTATTATTATTTTTAAATATTCTCCTGTTTTGTTCAAAACTTTCTGCATATTCAAAACATCACACATTTCGGGATCTATTGGAGAATGAGACCTTGGTAAAGCCATAAGCTTCACAGTTTAAAGCGACATAAAAGACACGTCAGTCAAAATCATAAGAAATCCCATCTGTATTTTCACATGAGGGATTAAGCTGCTGCTACAGGTCCCATACTGGTCTTTTGAAAGTAGATTGTTGTGTCTGTGTGTGTGTACTTCTGAAAAGGAAAATTCTCAGATCTGTTTTACTCATGTATGGTAAGCACACACATTAAAGGAGAATTCCAGCCAATTTTTACATTAATCTTGATTGCTATAAACATGCATGGACCCGAATCAGAGCAGGCAACACGGAGAAGCTGCAGCTACGTATGAACTTCCACTGAGCTAAAACGGCAGTTGTCGGAGCAAGTTTTAGAGTGCCTTTGTGCCTCTTAACAGCCATAAAATGCAATGAAAATGTCTGTGCAACATTAACGGGGCCCTAACATGACAACAAGATACGTTTTCAACTCAGACATTGTTTAAATTCACCTACCCTGGTCCCTGTCTCGATCCTGCCAGTAGCTAGCTTGCCCTGCTAGCTGATAGACGTTAGCTGCTAGCTGCCGTCCGGTGAGTGTATTTAGCCAGGCTTCTGTGATAATCATCCCGATAATAATCCATGGAGCGGCGGTGGTGTGGCTATGTCTTCCAGAGGACAGGCATTGTCTTGTCTTGAAGTTTATTCCCCCTAAAAAAACAGTAGTGCAGTAGTAGCTGTTAGCTGCCCTCCGGTGAGTGTATTCAGCCAGGCTTCTGTGATAATCATCCCGATAACAATCAACGGAGCGGCGGTGGTGTGACTATGTCCTCCAGAGGACAGGTCATGTCATGTCCTCCAGTTACTGAAGGCTAGCTTTAGCTTGCGCTTGGAGCAGCTGCTTCATCTGCCTGTTGCCCCTCTGTCTGTCTCGTTCTTTCCAACTCTTGTGAGGCTAGTTCTTCACCTGTATACTCGGGTTCGAATAAATAAGGATGACCATCAAACTCAAAAGGCTCTTCCGTGTGTTGTATATCTGCTATATTCTCCATAGTTACGTTACTCCAAGCTTCTTCCCTTGTGAACAACTCCGCTCTTCAGTCTTCACACACTACGCTCTGATCTGCATGCTACTGTTTACCTTTTCCTGCTACAACTGAATTCCCAGGAGACAGCGCGATGCTACAGCTAAGCTTCAGTAGCACTATTACTGTGCAAGCCACAGACATCGTTTATCCCGTTTCCATGTAGTTACATAGTCACTGATATGGTCAGAACCACTACAGTGCTCAATTACCTATCTTTGAGGGGGAAATAAACTAAAAATCTTTTTTGCCGCGAAGGCATGATCTGTTCTTTGGAGGACATCCACTAGACCACCGGGCGCTCGGGGGATTTTTGTCCGCTGCGGAAGCCGGGGACGAAGGCTGCTTGCCCGGCTAAGGGAACTATCACACAGATCGACACTGCCAAGCCTCCTACTCACCAACACCAGATCGATCACACACAAAATGGATGAGCTACAAATACACACGGAAATGCTGCGTGATGATTTTCACAAAAGTCTGGCTGAACGCGTATCACGGACGGTAGTTACCAGCTAACAGCTAGCAGCTAGCAGTTAACAGGCCAAGCTACCCACCGGCAGGATCAAGACAGGCTAGATGAATTTAAACAATGTCTGAGTTGAAAATGCATCTTGTTGTCAAGTTAGGGCCCTGTTCATGTGGCACAGACATATTAATTGCATTTTGTGTCTGTTAAGAGGCACAAAGGCACTCTAAAACTTGCCCCGACAACTGCCGTTTTAGCTCAGTGGACGCTCATAGAAGTAGATGCAGCAGCTCCAGTTTGCTAGGACCGATCCGGGTTAACATAAAAATTGGCCGGAATACTCCTTTGACGACAATTTATGCTGTGCAAATGTTTGAAACCAATTGCCAATATAACAAATTACAAAAATTAAAGTAGATCGATATAACACAATGTAAAAATGCAAAGTATGTTGAAAAGTACTGTTAGAGTTGGAGTTGCTGGGCCTTTAAAAAGATCCAAAGACTTTTTGCATCTGTCACTGAAAGCAATAAATTCCTGACAGATCTCTTTACGATCCACAAGGTCAAGTTTAGCGTTATGAATATGACATAAAGCTACATGGTTCAGTTGACCCTGTCCTATTGTGGAAAGAAGCCACGCCTTGAGCCTCCTGAGGGCACCGAAGCTTTGTTCAGCTTCTGCAGATGATGCAGGCATGACTAGAAGCAATCTGACAAGAGATTCCACTTCTCTAAACTAACTACGCCACTCAACTAAGTGGTGTGTTGGCGTCTGTGTAGATGCTGATCTGAATTCAGTTTGGTAGGATTTGGTTATACACAAATACATAGTTTCATTTAAATGATGGGTGTTATATTTATAAATATTATTTGCATGATTAGATACTAGATTAGATTCAACTTTATTGTCATTGTGCAGAGTACAGAATAAATATGAATATTCAGTATGAACCATATAGACACTATGTACAGCTATGTGCAGTGTGGTAACAGTACCATTGTAGTGCAGAAACAGTAACTTTATAGGTAAGAGTAGTAAGAATAAGTGTATGTGCAGGATGAATAGTAGAAGAGCAGTAGAATTTGTAAATAAATAGAACACTATGGGTGGGATGGGGGATTTTGGGCTTAGTTGGTTGGTTGTCACCGGGATGCAGAGCTGGAGTTCAGTAGGGTGACAGCCGCAGGAAAGAAGCTTCCTCTGAACCTGCTGGTTCGGGTGCGAAGAGACCTGTAACACCTTCCAGAGGGGAGTGGGGTGAACAGTCTGTGGTTGGAGTGAGAACAGTCTTTGATGATGCTGCACGCCTTACGCAAGCATCGCTTCGCCTGGATGGCCTCGATGGATGGGGGGGGGGGGGCGCATATCCTCTGCACAAATGCTGTGCAGCTGTTGCAATACAAAGTGGGAAGAGTACAAATACAAAGAGTGCAAATATAAAAGTATTTGCAGAGTCCAAGTCAAGACCGAGTCCAAATGAAAGACAGAAAAAGAAAAATCCTCTTCAAGACCACTTACCTTTTGATAATTTATGTGATGCGAGACAGTGTATCTTCTATTTTAAGATGATCATTGTCCATTATTTTGTGTAATGTGTAAAAAGCAAGTGCAGAGTACAACACTGTAGGATCAAATTAGGCCATTTTATTTACTTATTTAGTATAACAATTTTACTTAAGTCACATAAAGCTGGCTGACGTTAAGATGGCAGAATTTTCAGAGAGCACACTTTGGTATTGTGGACTGAGCCTCCAGAGTTGCTAGTGAAACTTTTAGTCAAGATGAATATATTGTATTTTTAGAAACTCAAGCATCCTTCAATCAAGTAGTCATTATCTACAGCTGTTCCCACTTGTAATCCACATATCGCAGGCCTTGTATTGTCACATTCATTCTTTAGGGATGGGAATGTTAATGTGGAATTCAGAGCATCATATGGCCCAAAATGGTATTTCTGAACAGAGCATGCAGTTAGTGACAAAGCAAAGCTGTTATATTTAGTATTATTGAGCTCCCCTCATGACATGAATAAATGAAAAGCAATCCACTTTCATAGCCCTCTGGGAAATTAAATGCAGCACTCAAAGATGCAATAAATCGGCTTCCTGTTTGATGACCTCCCAGCAACTCTGATGTAATCATTTTGAGAGGTTTGTTAGTTAATAGCCAAGGCAAAACCTGCTTCAGAGAAACATTTGACTACTATTTGTCTGCAGAACCAGAACCATGCCAGTAGTATATGTGTCTATATTCAGGATTCTCCTGTGTGTTGTTTTCATTTGCTCCCACCTGACAGATCAGGAAGCAGCGGGTAGTGTTTTTTTTTGGGATTAACATTTTTTTTTTTTTTTAACAAAATACAAAACATACAATTTACAACATGAACACATCAACTGCCATCCTGAACCTCCCCCCACTCGTCATCACCACATATGCATCAAAATATAAGACAAGATAAAATATTAAACCATAAAATGTAAAGACGATAGAATTCAATGAAATAATAACAACAAATAGACAACAAACTGTAAACCAAATAAACATATGTATATGTGATAAAATATTAAGCGCATAGTATACGCTTCTCCCCAGCACATAGCTTCTTAGGAGCCCTTCAAAAAGCTTAAATACTTAATGACCCAGAGTAGACAGGGTATTAATCTGCTAGGTTCAGACGCAAAAATGAATATATCATCCGCATGAAGCATAAGTTTGTGCACTACACCTCCTACCATAACATCTGGGAAGTTAGTCTCCCCATTATGGCTGCTGCCAAAGGCTCTATGGCTAAACAAAACAACAATGGAGAAAGAGGTGAGCCCTGTCTTGTTCCCCTTCCAAGAGCAAAATATCCAGAAATGAACTGTTAGTTTGCCTATTGGTGCTTATACAGCACCTTAATCCACCAAATGAAAATGCTGCCAAACCTATACATTTCCAAAATGTTGAACAGATAGGCCCATTCAACCATATCAAATGCCTTTTTGGCATCACCAGAGATAGCAGCTATTGGGGAAGAAGGTAGTGTTTTAAAAAATCTCAAGGTCCTCTTCGACTCCATTAATAATCCAATAATGGTACTATTGGCAGCCATATGTTTTTGATTTGATCATCTTGTTGCTACCTTGTGACTTAAAGGAATATTTCACCGCTGGAAAGATGAATATGTACTTAAATTGGGTCATTTATGTAGTAGAAATGTGAAATAATTTTAGAAGTTGGTGCCTTCTATACTGAGAAAAGCCAGAAAATGTATTTTTGGCTCATGTGGATGAAAGACAAAAAAGACAACTCCCAGAATGCACTTGCTTCGCTTCCCTACGAGGCCACTCCCAAGCCACGCCTACAGAGGGCAGTCAAGTCTAGTGTGTTTTATTGTCATTTCAACCATATACACGGTATATAGTGAAACGAAACAACGTTTCACCGTGGCTCAAGTGGTGTTACACATTTAAAATATATAAAAACAACATTTTATAATAACGACATTATATAAAAACGACATTATATAAAAACGACATACGAAACAGGCTACATTTAGTGCACACACATTATAGACTATACATAAAGTGCAATTACTACTTAGTATCGTAAGTGTAAGTGTGATTAGTATAGTAGAGCATTTAAGACAGACTAGGGACAGGACAGACACAAAAGACAGGCATAAGTAAACTTGTAACAGAGCACTGATTGTTATAAGTTAGGTTCACCGTGAGGTGAAGGTAGAATATAAGAGCTTTCTTGAGATTTGCGTGGTTGAAATCACCAGCAACAATAAATAGTCCATCCGGATGTGCGCTTTGGAGCTCACTGATAGCTCCATAAAGTTCAGCTAACGCATTGGTAGCATTAGCGCTTGGTGGGATGTAAACACCAAGTACAAACACAGCCGTGAAAAAAACAGTCTGTGTTAACGTACTGTATATGTACAGCCCACCTCCATAAGTCTTACCTGACAGAGCAGCATCTCTATCTGCTCGGAAGGCTAGCAGGCCAGGTAGCTGGATAGCGGAGTCTGGTACACAGTTGTTCAGCCATGTTTCCACAAAAACAAAAACACAGCAGTCTCTGAACTCGCGTTGGGAGTTTCATTGAATGTCGTCCAGTTTGTTGTCTAATGAGCGGACATTTGCAAGCAGGATGGATGGGACAGGTGGCCGGCTAGCGTTAGCTTTCCACCTAGCTCAAACTCCTGCCCTTGTTCTGCGTTTCCGCTTTCTCGCACACCGCTTTTGATGTCCCCTTCCAAAGTGGCATCAAGCGACACCGCAGGCTGAGGTGCTGGTCTCCGTAGCAGGCGACGCTCGCGTAGTGTGCCAAGTATTCCGTCTGTAATAAAGTTTCCTGCATATTCTCCGAACTGTACCAATGTATCCCAGTGGTACACATGTGCGGTAGTTTGAATTCACATAATTGCGAGGTTGCTGCTGAAAAGAGAGAGCCTGTTAGCTTAGCTTCAAGATGGCTGACACTCGACTCGCATCAGGTAGTGACAGTCCCACCCCCTATGGGTGGGTTGAAAACACGCGGAACTAGCTGGCTGTAGTCTATAGCATCTGGCCGAGAAAGCCTCCAATGAGGCAAAATGACAATTTTTGCGTCATCAGAGGTTTTTTTCCAGACACACAATACAGAGATCTCTTGTCTCAGGGGGACATGAGGGAGGGAAGCACGGTCATTCGTAAATGACTACTGGGTTTCTACTGATACAAAGCTTAATGCTTATCGGTGAAGTATCCCTTTAATATTACAGATCGAAGAGTGTTACTGAACCAAATCATCATTCTCCCTCTCAGTCCTCTGTTCTCAGGCACTGGTTAGTTACACTGAGTAACAAACTGAGGGACAAAAGTGCAATAAGCTGGCCTGGAGAGACTCTATATCAAGCCTCATTGACCATTGTAGACAGTTGTACTCAGGGGAACTGCAGTCCAAGCAATTCACTTGTGCTGTAATGAATCTAAGACATATTTTAGTGGACTAAAATATGTCTTTGTGTAATCTGTAATATGCTCTCAGGCATCCTGGCTCTGGGACACGACAAGCTTACTAGTAACAGCAATTTGCATCTCCCTTGTCAGCTTGAGTTATATAAGACCTTCTGTTGCAATATGCTGATTCAAACATCTCCTGCTCTCCCTGCCTGCACTTAATTGGCTCTGCAAAGCCTTTTATCAACCCCAACAACATTTGTGCCGAATTACTCCTCGTAATCATGACACCATGTTTTCTGAGCTTTGTGATTAGCTCAAGCTTACAGGTGCATTTCAGGAGAAGCTAGCACAGATGTTTCCTGGAAGACACGCCATTAGCTGTTGAGGTAAACATCTGGATTGTCCCCCATGTTTTGTTTCTTACGTTATTTCAGTTCAAGTGTAGCTCTGCTCTCAATGAAGATAAAGTAGCCGTCTGTCTTATTTCATTATAGTGTGTCCTGTCACTCCTGGCTTCCATCCGTTGCTCTGAGAACCAGCTCCATTGAAAAACTAAACACCAAGACAGCCACTGTCAAACATAGCCTTTGAAGTTTTTAAAGTTTAAATGACTCATTCTTTTGGCTCCGCTGAGAGCTTTAGGGAAGACGCGTGGTAATTTATTTCCTGTTGTGTTGACACATGAAAGCTGCAGGCTGTCAGAGTGCTGAACGATGAGTACAGTGTGTGAACTCTTCATTTTAAATACACACATGCCTACACTTTGTATGTAGTCACTTTGGAGGCAGGAACTATTTCATTGGTCCACCTCAGGTCCACCTCAGTGGTTACAAAGGTTATGTAATGTAACTCTAGCTCTTTGGAGACAGGTTCAATACAATTTAATTTATAAAATAATAACAGGAGCTATCTCAAGACACTTTACAGATAGAGGAGGTCGGGACCACACTCTATAATTTACAGAGACCCAACAATTCCCCCCAAGAGCAGGTATTTGGTGTAGTGAGGAAAAAGTTCCTTTAAACAGGCAGAAACCTCGGACAGAACCTGATTGGTGGGCGGCTGAGAGAGAGAGAGAGAGAGAGAGAGAGAGAGGGAGAGAGAGAAAGAGAGATACATAAATATGACTCAGCAGTGGGTATAATGGAATGACATGATGAACAGTGGCAATTATAGTAACAAAGATAATAGAACTATGACAAATATAATTTGTGTTTCATGCTTCTTACAGTCAGCGTGGTGCGACACGATATGACGCAAACGCTTAGTCAGTCTGCAGTCAACGCACCTCCAAGATTTTGCATCGCATAGACCGTGTTGCAATAATTAGCTACAGGAGGGAAGAAGTCCGTTCTTTGAGCAGCTCTGACTGCTTAGCAAGCTAGGTAATTAACTATCCAACAAGCTATTAAAGCTATAGTGCAGAATTTTTGTCGCCCCATGAGAAATTCTAAGTAATGACAACAACACTATGGTGCATCCACATGACGCAAACCTTTGGTCACCACCACCCCCACCCCCCCTCCACACAGTTGCTAGTAGCTCAAGAAGGACACGGAGGATTAAAAAAACATGATGGACTCTTCAGAAGAGGTAATTATCTTGTAATTTGTATGTCGTCTTGTACCCAAAGCTGAATGCTGCTGTTGTCCTTTCTCAGCTTTGACGTAAAACGCATCGCTCGAGTTTGTCGCCGGACGACACCATTTTCTAAACATAGCCATACTGAGAAATACAGAGAGAGTTTTGTTGAGCTGATAGCCTTAATTAGCTTTGTATCAACCTATATTTTACAGTCACTGGTATCAACCAGAGATGTTCACAAGTCATTTTTTGGAAGTCCAAGTCAAGTCTCAAGTCTTTGAGCTTGAGTCCAAGTCAAGTCTCAAGTCTTTGAGGGGAAGTTCAAGTCAAGTCTCAAGTCTTTTGCCATGAGTCCAAGTCAAGTCCAAGTCAAGTCTCAAGTCTGATCTGTCCCTAACACTGTATTGTTAAATCGTATGAATTCAAAGCATGTCCTGTAGCTACCATCCATACAGTACAGTATCAAAATCAGTTGTAGGAGAACTTTATGGGGTCTACTGCAATGCAATCTGAAGAAACACAAATTAAGGACTCTGTTTCAATTTCATAACTGTATTTTTCAACATTTTGGTATCTGCACCAAAGAATACATGTTTGTCTGTGTTTGTGTTTGTTGCGATGGTTAGCTTGTTACCTGTGGCGATATATGCTAAATGTAACGTCTCTTTCACATTAGCGTGAGTGACTGACCTATCTGGGTGCTTTTTGAGATGTCTGATGAAGTTCGATGTTGTTGATCCAGCGTCATGTATCTTGGTGCCACACTCCTTGCATGTAGCTGTTCGCTTACTGCCACTGTTTATGAAGTTATTGTAAGCAAAACTAACGACAAAAGGCACAACTGCAGGAGGACTTGGTGTCGCCATCGTCGCTGCATTTTTTGATGTGTGTGCGCGCCGCATAGCGTATGCGTACATCGCACATTACAGCAAAGGCCAAGGGACACGCAGCTCGTCATGCGTTTCCCCAACGTATATGCGCCGATAAAAGAAAATAGAAATACATAAATCAATTTAGATTTAAAAAGCAATAATTGCATGAAAATAGGTTGTTGACGAGTCTCGAAGCTCGAGTCCGAGTCAAGTCTGAAGTCTTTTGGGTCGAGTCCGAGTCAAGTCTGAAGTCAGCTGTTTGTGTGACTTAAGTGTGACTCGAGTCCGAGTCTCAGACTCGAGTCCCCATCTCTGGTATCAACTCATTTGCAATGGCTGAATGTAACGGACGTTCAATATTATAAAATAGTTTTGCACTTTAGCTTTAAGCAAGCTACCAAACAAGCTAAGTAATGTTATAATCGCTAACATAGTGGAATCGTGGAAAAATACGTTGTTTATCATAATTTTTTGTCATGACTAATTTATATATGACTAAGCATCATCCGTATTATTGAAAAGAATCACTTCATCCGATGTTTAATGGGAATAAAATAGCTTTGCCAGCCTACTTACTGGAGTTCAACAACTATTTCCCTGGACAATTATGATTGCTTTAACGAAATATACACAAGCGTGGTTTTCCCCTATCCCAGAATACATCAAAAAATAGATATCCTTACTGCTTTTATCCTGTAAGATAATAAAACACTTAGTAACTATGTTGTGACTATTTCACTTAGGTCGTAATGAACATGGGAATACACTCTGTGTTTCTTTGTAACCCATTACTGAATGTCTCAACTGTTGCTCCTCTTAGCTGTCTCTGGCTGTTCAAGACGCAGTGGTTCTGTCTGTGGTAGGATGAGCAGCTGATTACTGAAACTGACAATAGAATATTTAGTTGGGATGTTTTTTTCTGAGGCGGCGTGATGACTCAGTGTGTTCTGTTCCTGTCAGTCACTGTCGCAGTGCTGGCCTGCTTCTCTTAGCCAGTCTGCAGTCATCTGACCCGGAGCTCCAGTCCAGCCATCCTGCCTGCTAACACATCATGACACACACTCAACCCTGAGCCCAGCAGCTCAACTCCCAGGAACCTGCAACCTCTGCTTGATTTATTACACACTGATTTTGTCACTATTTAAGTTTCATCCAAATCCAGATCCAAATGCAAAATTGATTTACAAAGAACTGGAATACTAGATCAGAAAAATAAGGGAGATTTTAGTGGATTTTGTAGTTTTACCAAAAGACCACACCTGAAATATGACTAAAAACATAGTTAGGAATTCTGAAAATATAGAATTTATATTATGACGAAGTCAAAAAATAATACTATCACATTAATCTCTCATCAACAACCAGGGCTGACGTCTGCTCAGTATCCATAAACACCCACTCTACACACAGTACTACGGTTTCATCAGTAACCACCCTCCTTTAACTTCTGTCACATTCAGTATGATAGATGAAGGGTAATTTTACCCAAAATTAAAAGGAAAATAGAAATTCAAAAGTGAAAATGACAAATAAACTAGTATTATATTTAAGTTCTCAGGATAGTCAGACCATAATTAATATTTAAAAAGAAAAAAGTAAATAAAAGATTATATTGAAATGACCAATTGGTAAAATGGAAATATGAAAAGAGAAATTTAAAATCCAGAAATGGAAAATAGAAATAAATATAAATGCTCAAATTAAAAAATAAATTAAATACAAAAGTTTGCTGTTTTTCTCCTTTTTTGCATTTGGCTTCTCTATGTAATCTGTATGTAAATGAGAGGTAATGAGTGGAGGGTGGGCCTGGAGCAGAAAACTACAGTCACAGCCTGTGTGTGTGTGTGTGTGTGTGTGTGTGTGTGTGTGTGTGTGTGCGTGTGCGTGTGTGTGTGTGTGTGTGTGTGTGTGTGTGTGCGTGTGTGTGTGTGTGTGTGTGTCATGTTGTCTTGCCTTCAGGCTGTTTGCAGTCTCATCACTGTGGCCACAGACAGAATGTCTTGGCCAGAGAGCAGCTTTGCCAGGAAGACCATTATAAAGATGCAGAGTGCAGTGTTGAGCTCAGGAGTGGATCAGGAGTTTTGGCAGACTTCTCTGCTGCCCTATGGTTTTAAGACTCTAGGCTTCCTGTCACTCTCTGGCACATTCTTCCTCACCTAACATGGTTGAGTACCTCAGGCCACCTCTAGTGATTAGCTTCTAGTGTTTTGTGTATAAGCTTGTCTTTTTACTACCCTTTGCTTTTTGTGTCTGCTTCAATATGGCCTGGTTGAGTCTTTTGTGCTCAAAGTCAAGTCTGCTCTAACCTGCCTGACCCCTGCTCACGGCTAACCTGCCCGGCCTTGCCTTCAACAGTCTTTGTTTGTGAATAAAACTCGTAGACTTGGGTCCACATCATACAAAACCTAACAAGAAGTATAACACACAACAAAAAACTTTCTTATATCATGAATCCTAATGTGACTGTGTATTTCTCAGGTATATCAGTGAAATGTATGAACTACACTGCAGACTAGAGTCTTTGTTGTGGTATACAATTTGTGTAAAATGTTGTTAATAATCCGTCTAGTTCTATTCCCTGGGTGAAATTCCCAGGCTGGCACTGTTGGTATTTTCTTTATGTTTAAGGGTCTTTCAGAGCCCACCACTTCCATCAAGCCACACCATCATCTACTGGCTTGACCTCTGTGAGTTGACTCTGAAAGCAGTTACAAGCGCTCGGAGAACAAAATGACACAAAGCAGGGATCAGTTCACAATGTTCTGGAGGTTTAATGAAACAGATCCTAACAAAGGAACAAAAAGATAAAGAATAAGTGGTGCTAGATTGGTTCACACTAATTATTATTTAGCAAGGTAAAGAGTAAAGCAATTTATGAAGAAAAATGTCTTGTATGATGTGAGAAAGTGATTCCAGTGGGGCTGCAGCTAACAATTATTTTGTGGATTATTTTCTAGATGAATGGATTAGTTGTTTGGTCTCTAAAATGTCAGAAAATTGTGAAAAATGTGGATCAGTTTCCCTTTGCAGTTCTAGAGTCCAATATGTGCTTTTTAAGATAAGGGTTCTGTGGAACATGCATTTAAGTGGATAAAGTAAGTAGTTTAATGTCCACCATGACTGAGACATGAGGCTCACCTCTGTTTCCTCCGGCTGTTAGTGAGCTCTGTCAGTGTCAGGATCAATCATGTAGCACAAACACAATGACATCAGAATCTGCTCATTTAGCACTATGTCAGATGTCAGCAAAACTAATTACTAATGACTAAATAGCACACAACAGTTTTTGATACTGGGTAAGTGAGCACAGCATTAATATTCCTTTGGCCAATAAGAGTTCATAACTTCTGCAATCTGCTCTATTGCTTATGTAAGAGTAGTCTTATTATCAGGAAACAGCTGCACAGAGGAATCATTTCAATTGAGTGCATCTAAAAGGGGATGTTGGAGGAACCTAAGGCATAGCGTAATCCTCCACTCTTCTATTATTGCGGTGTTCCTTCGTTATTCTGTCTATCAGAAGAGTTGAGGGCTGGGGATACAGTCCAGGAGAGAGGATGTGTTGGACTTCTGTACAGAATTATTGAGCTGCTTTGTAAGGAGCTTAGTGAGTGTGTTTCCTCTGATGGTCTGCTGGAGTGAGAACAGGGTTTCATGCAACCCAGAGCGATTTTTTTTTAATCTTATCCCAGAATGCATCTGTGGTGTAGTCAGACCTTACTCCACAGAGCTGTGAGGATAGAGCTGGCTGTGCTATGTTTCCCATGACAAGGACCCCTAATGGCCGAGACCGGTGCAAGGAGGGGGTCTTAATGGGGCTTACCCCCCTCAGTTGTATTTGTTTGCATGTTTAAGCTTTATGGAAAAATATCAAAAACAACAATGCATGAGATACATGTGACTGTTGCTCAGCTGTTGTTTCAGAACAATGAATAGTGCTACTGTTGGAGGAGAGAGACAGACAGGAAGAATATGTCACTTGGTTCCCTGCTTGCTTTCCGTTGTTGTAAATACATAATTCCCTTTTTCCCCCATTGTAGTAATCCACGGACAGAAGGGAAATTACTATATTACGGTATTCTTTTATTTTTATTTTGACACAGTAGCCTCATGTTGTTGTTAATCAGCCTTTCTTAAGCTTTGCAAGGTTTTAACTTGTTCTCAGTCGCTTTATCCTGGCCTGCTAGTGGCCATATAAATGAAGATGATTGGCTAATAGTATCATGATGGGTTTTAGTTTTATTTCCCTGTTTATTTTGTAGGTTCTACTAATGTGTCATGTCTTGTTTTATGTCCTGCCTTGTGTGTTTTCCGGCCTTTGTGATTGTCTGCCCCGCCCTGAAGTGTTTCGCCTGTTCCTCGTTACCACCCTCCTTTCCTTGGGGCAATTCCTAATTGCCTAATTTGTATCTCCTCAACTCCAGGATCCTCAATCATCAGGCTTGTCCTGCATAGTGCCAGAGAGAGAGGGAGATAATATACAGTATGTTTCAGGGCTGTCAAAATGAACATAATAATGAGTTACCGCAAATTCCTTTTAACGTAATTAACGCGCGTTCTGTGATCACGCTCCGTAATTTGGGAACTCAGGAAGCTGCAGCAGTAAAGTTGTGGACAGTGTCCAACTTGTCGACTTTCTTGCTAGATTTAGCGACTTTTCAGATCCTCCTAGTGACTTATTAATAAATTCAAATATATTTCTACTTTGATTCCAATTAATTGATTCCACAAGACTAAAGTTATCCTCATGTACCGTTGATGTGAACTGAGTTACCAGTATGTCCAGTCTCTGTTTGAGACTGTGTGTGTGTGTGTGTGTGTGTGTGTGTGTGTGTGTGTGTGTGTGTGTGTGTGTGTGTGTGTGTGTGTGTGTGTGTACACCTTCAGGCTGTTTGCACTGCCAAATTCTTTCTGCAGTCTCACAGCATCACTGTAGTAGTTAGGAAGACAATTGTAGAGATGCAGTGTACAGCTGAGATTAGGAAAACTGGAAGCTAACTTCATACTGAGAAAGATTTCTGTCATCCTGCTCTGGAGTATTTTCTAGCATTACACAGTTGCAGAGGATTAGACAAATTAAACCGCTAATCACTGCTGGCAGTGACCTATTTCATCTTATCAAGAATTTCCAATGATGTGTAGACACTTGTATTGGCTGTGTAAAAAGGCAGTTTTTATAACCAAATAGTATCCTACTGAAAAATGTATAAGAAATGATATCACAGCATCTGAAGCAGTGTTTCTAACAGCATGTTAAAGACGGGGAGAGCTACTGTAAGAAGTAAATCCACTGCCTTTTCTCTCTTTTAACACGACTTGCCCAAATATGTAATTACAGTTTTTTTGGATTGCTTAAGCACGATTTTCAAAACAGGGCCTGAATTTTCAAAACACTACACACAATTAGCACAACCACACACCCAATTAGCAAAACACTACAGATCCTTTGCATAATTAAACACTCTTGTAAAAACTATACACTTCTGTTTAAAAACCACACTGTGTTACCATATGAAACACACACGATTCACATTACTATACTCTGTTTGCACGAGTTACACTCTGCTGTGATAAACCTAAAACACTTTTTGCACTTTTACTTCCCTATGATTAGAGTAGGCTACCATCAACAAAGTACAAATATAATGTAAATTCACCAAACACTAAACAAGACCAATGTTTCAGACTGAAGAAACTCATTTATTTCTCAACACACCCAAAATGTTGACATGGAGATTCATAATACTGTAACAAAATGTCACTTTACGTATTGTACTGTAAGTTTACTGTAAAAAAAACAAAAAAAAAAACTAGACATTGTCTCTTCGCCTAGCTGGATCTGGCCAGAGAATTTCATCAACATCGCAGGCAATGTTGTCATTAGCAAGACACCTTGGAAAGAAACGTCTTGAATGACGAATCCATCCTTGCATTGCTGCTACCTCCATCTGGTCACAGGCCTCCTCCATGGCTTGGATGAGGGGTACCTCAGCCTGGAGACGGAGATCATATACCTTCCACCGCCATGCCGAGAAAAACTCTTCTATAGGGTTGAGGAATGGAGAGTATTGTGGAAGATATAGGACGGTGAAATGTGGATGTTGCTGGAACCAGTTCTGAACCAGAGCAGAGCGGTGGAAAGACACATTGTCCCAGACAACAATGTATTGCATATGATCGATTTGATTTGCTGCTGTTATGTTGCGCAATTGGTCTAAGAATGTAAGTATGAGTGCTGTGTTGTAAGGGCCCATATGGGCATGGGGTGGAGGACCCCATTCTGTGTAATGGCTGCACAGAGTGTTATATTACCCCCACGTTGCCCTGGGACATTGACTATAGCCCTGTGACCAATGATGTTTCTTCCCCTCCTTCGTGTTCTCGTCAGGTTGAACCCAGCCTCATCTACGTAAATGAACTCATGCTGGATCTCCTCTCCATCCATTCGTAAAACTCTCTGAAGAACAGTGTCAGGCAAAAATGTGTAGTTCAGTGTAGATGTAGTATACATATTACAGTACAGTAAAAGAGTATGAGACAGTATGCAAGATCACACTGCTAAGGTGAATACATACCTTTGCATAATCATGCCGCAGTCGTTTCACCCTTTCGGAATTGCGCTCGAAAGGCACTCAATAAATTTGCTTCATTTGAATATGTTTTTTTTTTTAGGATGCGTGCCAGTGTTGATGTTGAGACTTGATGGATATCGTTGAAACTGCCGTGGTTATTGACAATGTTAGCTTGGAGCTGATTGAGTGTTATAGCATTGTTGGCCAAAACCATGTTTGCTATCTCCCTCTCTTGCTGTTCTGTGAACATAGGAGGCCTTCCCCCTTGTCGTTCCTGACCCTCAATCCTATGTAGAAAAAAAACAGTATACAATAGTACAGTAATTTCACAGGAAAAGGTAACAGAAGAATAGCAGTATAACAGAATAGAATACAGTACTGTAAGCACTTACTGAAACCGTGCAGATGTTTTTGATATGATGATATTTTTACAATACTTATTTTCCAGTCGAAATGTTCTTATCACACTTGCCACTGTGTATCGGCTTAGATTTGGCTATACTCGCAGTCCAGCCTCCCTCAGCGTCAGACCGTGGTTGACAACGTGGTCAACCAGTGTTGCGCGGATCTCATTTGTCAGATTCGGTCCTCTTTGAGCACCTTCTTGTCTTCCTCTTCCTCTTCCTCTACCTCTACCTCCAGCATGGCCTCCATCTCTTCCTCTTCCTCTGTTGATTCCTCTTCCTCCCCTTCCTCCTCCTCCTTGTCCTCCTCCTCGTTCTCCTCGTTCTCCTTCTCGTCTTACTCTTTCTCTGACTCTTTCCATTGTGCTTGAAGACCGATGAACTCACCTGCTGCTTTTTATAGTGCTTATACACCTGATTGGTGTGTCTACAATTAAGCAAACAAGTGTTTGCACACCTGATGACTGTGTTGAACCAATTGGTTGGACGGTGCGGTAATTTGACAGTCAGTGCTTTGGTATTGCAAGGAAGTGACTTCATGATAGATTTTTGTGTGTAATGTATGTTAAGTGTGTTTAGTGTTTTGCAAATCACTGTGTGTAGAGTTTTGCAACAAGTGTGAGGTTGACAATGTGCTTATAGTTGTGCAAATATGGGCTGATGTTTTGCTTCTTGAGTGTAATGTTTTGCTAATAGTGTACTACTTTCAATTTTAGTGTGTAAGCAATCCAAAAAAACTATATGACAAAAAATAATAATTTATTGAATGAATCAAATTTGAACATATGTGTCAGTGGCTTGTTGATCTTTACAGTGTTAGTTAATTTCCTATCTTGGCCTGGGACACACATTCATACGGTTTGATAAAGTAAACCTTACTTATTGGACTTTAACTTATCATTGCACTTACATTAACGAGCGTAGCTGTCCTCAATTTAGGTCATTGTGTAGTCTCATCTCCGGTTTTTCCTGCATCCACCGTGTGTGTTTGTGTGTGTGTGTGTGTGCGGAGCAGCAGCCTCACCCGCTGCAGAGAGCCGACAGTGTAGCGTCCCCGGCTGAATAATGGTCTGGCTCTTTATTTACTGATGATTCAGAAAGCTTTATTGTCCCTTTGTAACATTCCTTACTACAAATTGAATATCTTGAACCACCGTAAGAGCTGAGAAAAACAAAGAACACAACACCTTAACTTTACATACAATACATCATGAAGTGTCTCATTTGAACCATTTTCCCCTTAACTTACTGACAATCTACACTTGAGTGTTTTTATGCTGTAGCCATGTATTTAACTTCCAGTATTTATTAACTATTAGCAGACATCAACATAAGTTATAATGAAACATCAAATTAATATATAAAATGCTGCTTCTTTGAAACATTCCTTTACATCCACTTCACTGTAGTATCACTCAATTAAAACCGTTTCATGTAACGTTACACAACAGGCACATAACAGGCAACGCCAACTACAGGCCAATATGTTAGCTTAACTTGCTACCTTGTACTCTCCAATCTCTGCAAAACCATAAAACGGCACACCACAAAGTAACCCAAGTTATAAACAGTTGTGAAATAAATTAAATGTAAACTAACATACCTTGTGCCTCTAACAGCCAGGTGCTAAAACAATATAACTGTTTGCCTTCGTTCGACCGCTTTTTCCTTGTCGTTTGTGGACGAATATTTTTCTTTCAGATTCAGAATTTTCAAAATAAAAGTATTAGCTTAAAAAAATAACTAGAAAAACAATATTTGGGTAATTTACACTCCCACCAAACTATGAATGCTTTACAGAACAATATTGGATGTAAAGACGAATAATTTACCAATATGAATTTTCATTAAAGACAGAAGCGCCAATATTGTCTCATATCATATGTCCATTTATGATTTCAACTCTTTGTATATAAAAAGGATATGGTTGTTCAGTCTTCAAACTGACTCTAGGAGCAGGATCAGCTTCTGAACTGGGCGTTCGATGATGGATGGCCTGCCAGAACGTTGTCCCTCCTTTCCCATCTTCCATTCACCAAGACGAATATTTACCCTTCTCACGAGTCCATCTTTATCAGTAGTTGTTTGTACAACTTTAGCCAATCTCCACTCATTCTGTGGTAGATCCTCTACCTTTTCTATGACAATGTCACCAACTTTTAGGTTCCTCCTTGGAGTGTGCCAGCGTTGTCTGGTGGCGATATTAGAGAGGTACTCCCTCTTCCAACGACTCCAGAACTGCTCAGCGAGATACTGAACATGACGCCACCTCTTACGAGCATACATGTCCTCTTTGATGAAGCTGCCAGGAGGTGGTAATGCAACAAGACTTCATAGTGAGCAGGTGATTGGGCGTTAGTGGTTCAAGGCTGTCTCCGGATCAGTTAGGTTGTCAACAGTGAGTGGTCTACTGTTCACAATGGCCATTGCCTTGTAGAAGAACGTCCGAAGAGAGGCATCATCCAGCCTACCTGAAGAGAGTGAGAGAGTGGAACGAAGCACATTCCTCACTGTTCTGATTTGCCTTTCCCATACTCCTCCTGCATGGCTTGAGTGGGGAGCATTCAAGATGAAGTCGCACTGCCTTTGAGCCAAGAATGTGGTAAGAACATTTCCATCCAGTTGCTTGAGAGCCTCCTTCAGTTCGTTTTTGGCTCCCACAAAATTAGTTCCCTGGTCACACCGTATTTGGCGTACAGCCCCTCTTACAGCAATAAAACAATGAAGTCCGTTGATGAAAGCATCCGTTGACATGTCATTCAACATTTCAATGTGGACAGCTCGACATGACAGGCATGTAAAAAGGAGTCCATATCGCTTGTGCTCCTTGCGTCCCTGTTTGGTGTGAAACGGACCAAAACAGTCCTTACCACAGTAGGTAAATGGGGGTGATGGATCTACACGTTCTGTTGGCAGGTCTGCCATTCTTTGTTCTTCAGTCGGTCTCCTGAATTTGCGACATTTGACACATTGATGCACATATGCAGCAACAGCTCGGTTGCTTCCTGGAATCCAAAATCCATTTGATCTTATCTCATTTATGGTGAAACCCTTTCCTTGGTGTCTGATCTGCTCATGGTAATGAGCCATTATCATGATGGTGATATGATGATCCTTGGGGATTATCACTGGGTGTTTCTGCAATGCAGGGAGAGATGCATTTTTCAACCTTCCTCCCACCGTGAGGAGTCCATCTTGGTCAAGAAAAACATCCATTTGCCGCAGTTTGCTCTGAGATGGAAGTTGATTTTCTTTGACAAGGAGCTTGATCTCCTCTTGATAAACTTGTCTTTGTAAGTCCTTTATGATAATGCACTGTGCATCTTCTCTCTATTTCACAGAACTATGACCTGTTGACTTGTTACCTTTGACACGCCGGAGGAGACGTGCCACTGCTTGCGTGGCCTTGTACCACGAAGAAAACCTTGACAAGCGATCTGAGAGACTTACTTGCTTCCTAGTTTGTACATTCAGTGTCTGAACCCTTTTTACTTCAGGGTCGCCGATCTGGATTTCTGTGACGGTGTCTGCAGGTGTGGGCAGTTCCTTCTCCCATAGGAACTGAGGTCCTGCGAACCAATTTGATGTGAGAAGCTTGCTTGCACTTGAGCCTCTTGAGGCGAGATCAGCAGGATTTTTATCAGTAGGGACGTATCTCCATTGCTCTGGAGTTGTGCTGAGATGTACCTTTTGTATTCTGTTTGACACAAATGTGTGAAAGCGACGTGCCTCGTTATTGATGTACCCCAAGACTACTTTGGAGTCAGTCCAGAAGTACTCATCAATGTCTGTGAGACCAAGCTCCTCCTTCAGAGTGTTGCTCACTACAACTGAAACAACAGCTGCTGTCAACTCTAATCTGGGGATAGTTGTGACTTTCACAGGTGCCACTCTGAACTTTGCCATTAGCAGAGTGCAATGAACATTTCCATTTTCACTTAGATGTCTCAAATAGGAACAGTGGCCATATCCATGTGTGCTTGCATCAGAGAAGTGGTGAAGCTCTCTTCTCAAGACGAGTCCAAAGTCTGGTGGCACATAGCAACGAGGTATGTTGATTTTCTCCAAATTTGCAAGATCGCTTTTCCAGCTCTCCCATGCTGGTTGTAGATCACCACGGAGGGGTTCATCCCAACTCATGCCATGCTTGCACATTTCTTGAAGAATCTTTTTCCCAATAAGCAGAAAGGGAGCAATGACGCCCAGCGGGTCATAAACAGAGGCCACCATGGATAGTATGCCTCGTCGTGTTGCTGGCTGATCTTTCAGGGATATACGAAATCTAAAGGTGTCAGATTCGATGTGCCAATGGATCTCTAAGGCTCTTTCCAAAGTAGAATCGTTGAAGGCGAGGTCGAGAGCCTTTACCTCAGTGGCACACTCGGATGGAGGTATACTCTCTAGCACCGATTTGTTGTTACACACAAACTTGTGCAGTCTTAGACCACCCATAGCACAGAGTTTCTGAGCTTCCTTTGCAAGCTGAATAGCTTCATCCGTAGTTGCTGTACTTGTAACACCGTCATCAACATAAAAATCCCTCATGATGAACTGTGAGCCAAGGGGAAACAAGCTCGCATTCTCCTTGGCCAAGCGTTTCAACCCATAATTTGCGCATCCTGGTGATGATGCCGCGCCGAAAAGATGTACCTTCATGCGAAATTCTTGTGGCTCAGTGCTGAGATTTCCATCCTTCCACCAGAGGAAACATAGATAGTCTCTGTCAGGCGCCTGCACATGGAACTGGTGGAACATCTTCTCTATGTCGCACATCAGAGCAGTGTTGTGCTGCCTGAATCTCATGAGAACACCAGTCAGATTATTAATTAGGTCTGGGCCTGTCAGCAAGTGGTCGTTTAAGCTAGTTCCCTTGTGCTTAGCAGAGCAATCAGAAACAACACGGAGCTTTCCTGGTTTTTTGGAGTGGTAGACTCCGTGGTGGGGTATGTACCATTTTTCTCCTTCCTTTCCTTTATCGTTAATCTCTTCAGCATCACCTTTTTCAATGACTTCATTCATGAACTTCACGTAGTGTTCCTTGTAGGTCTCATCCTTCAGTAACCTTCTCTTAAAATGATTGAGCCTAACAATGGCTAGTTGCTTATTGTCAGGGATGTAAGGTCTCTCCTTAAAGGGGAGCGGCATTTCGTAATGGCCATGAGTGTTCTTGTGAATACTGTCCTCTAATATATTCAGGAAGAGGATATTGTCCTGAGAAACTGTCTTTCCGTCCTCCATGGCATCTTAAAGTCAGACTCAAGAACTTTAATAGCATCAGATGGAGTCACTAGTGGAAGCTCTTTGACAGCAACTCTGTGGCAAATGTTTGTGCTGCTGGGTGAGTCAGGATGAGTTGGTGCAGACCCCACAATACTCCACCCCAGATCTGTGCGGACTGCATAGGGCTCATTATCTCCTCCCAAGACGTGCCGTGGTGCCAGTGCCATTGAGCAGTTGTATCCTATCAAAAGACCAATCTCGCACTCTAGCTGTGGTGGAATTTCATCTGCTATTTTGTTGAGATGATTCCAGTGCCTTGCTGTATCACAGGTAGGAATGTGTTTTCGATTCACTGGTATGCAATATTTGCTGTAAGCCAGTGGGCGATCAATGAGAGTTGTTGAGGTGTAACCACGTATTCTGAGACCTGAGACCCTTTCACTGCCTACTAGTTCGTCCCTTCCAATCATGGTCGTTAACTTTAGCCTTACAGGATGAGTCTTTGCTTGAAGGATCCGACTGACATCTTTGTCGATGAAAACTGAATCACTCTGGGTGTCGAGCAGGGCATAAACAAGCTTTTCTTTGGCTGGATTGCTGATGGAGGAAAACCATACTGGCACTATCATAGAGGTGTTGGAAAATGGGTCCTCAGTATCCACATTAAGTGACAGTGTGGTAGCTGCTTCATCTGTGGTACCATGATTTGAGTCGGATACTGGTGTGGCTTTAGTGTAACTGTCGTCATGGAGACAGGTCGGGTGTCTGCCCTTGCAGTTGTCACATGAGTGTCTGTGACGGCAGTCCTTTGCATTATGGCCTGGCTTGAGGCAACCATAACACAGTTTCTTTTCTTTCACATATTTCCGTCTTTCATCTAGAGACTTCTCCTTAAACTCAGGACAGCAGTACAGGCGATGTTTGCTGTCTTGACAGAACATACATGGTGGTTTTAAACATATCTTTTGGTGCACTTGGGTTTCAACATTTGTAACTGTCTGTGTATGCAGCACATTGGATTTAGTCCTTTTGTCTTTAGGATACCGCCTTTCTGAAGGTGACTCTGAGGAGCGAAGGGCCTGAAAGGAGGTTATTGGATTACATGCAATTTCTGCTTCCATTAACATGAAGGTAACAAAATCCTGGAAGCCTGGAAATTCCAGCTTGTCTTTCATAACTTGAGTGACATGGCGGTTCCATTGTGCAGCTGCCCAGTCCGGTAACTTTTGTATCAGTTTCTGATTTTCTTCAGTCATTCAAAATGTCAAGGCCTTTGACATGAGGTATGACTTCTTGACATGTAAGAAATCAGCGAATGTCCTTAATTCCTCAGCATCTTTGGACTGGATCTTTGGCCAGTCTTTCCCTGAACGCTCTCTGTATAATGAATGGCTGACCGTATCTATGGTTAAGACGGTTCCATGCATCTTTGTAGGCCTCATCATCACTTCTGTAAAAGATGCCATCAAGTGTCTTTCGAGCTGGGCCTCCGATGTATTTTCTCAAATAATGTAACTTATCTGCTGAGGAGATGTTCTTTCTGTCTATGAGTGATATGAATGAAGCCCTCCACTCAATGAACTGAATCGGGTCACCTGTAAATATAGAAGGTTCAGGCATTGGGAGTCTGTTTAGGGCCATCGTGTCTTGCACAGCTTGAGCAAGATATGAAACATCTGTCTGTGGAGGCAATACTGCTGTGGGAATATTAGTGGGCTGCAGGATGACAGCCTGAGAAACAGGTTGCTTGGGAGACACAGGTTGCTGGATAACAGCTGACGTTACAGGTTGCTGGATGACAGGTTGCTGGATGACAGGTTGCTGGATAACAGGTTGCTGGATAACAGCTGACGTTACAGGTTGCTGGGGAGACACATGTTGAGACCCCCGAGTGTTGTGATCAGGGGAGCACACACTAGACTCCAGCATTACTTCCTGATTGTACACTTCCAATCTAGCTCGTGCAGCCTTAACATCCTTTTCTGCTTTTAGTCTCTCCAGTTCACCCTTCTGAAGTTCAAGTTCCTTTTTCTGCTGTTCTTCTAGGTGCTTAATCCTTTCCTTCTGTTTTTCCTCTTGCAATACCACCTCATACTCTGCCTCCTTTGCTGCTAACTCTGCTGCAGCATCCGCCCTTTTTGCTGCTACAATAGAGCTGATGGAGGGTTGGCTTGATTTACACCTTGAGTGTTTACTTGAGGGTGAGGCTGTAGAACCATAGATAGAGCGGGCATAGTCTCTTTTAAGCAGCTCACAAAGATGTTGTTTTACAGTTTCACCGTCAAAATCACCATTTATACCTGCTATCCTTTCAATAGGCAATTTTAACAATGTCTTTTGTCACTGCCTCACAGGCATCAATGCGACATCTTGTTTCACTGGAAGGGACAAGGTGAGCTCTGATTTCCACATAGATGTTAATAACATTGTCCTTACCCTTCTCTAAGGTGTCTATTAGAGCTGCAATTTCACTCTCAGGTAAGTCAGACTTTAGCTGCTCTCTGGCCTTGCGTGCTTGGGATTTCTACTGTTCATAAAGATGAGTGAGCCTTTTCTCCTTTTTGTGAGCCTCCTCTCTCTGAAATGCAAGCATCTTCTCTGTGTTATTCCGTGGACGACCAGAGCGGCGAAGTTCCTTCTCTTCGCTGACCTGACAGGTTTCCGTTGCCTGGTCTGAGTCCATACTTTCTAGTGGTAGGTTTCCAGATGCTTTCATTTTGTGAGTGAGTGTCACGACCTTAGACCATCACATCAAGTCCCGTTGCAGTCGTCATTCATTTCCATCAGGAGCATATTAGGACTGATGATCTTACTGTAGCGTCCCCGGCTGAATAATGGTCTGGCTCTTTATTTACTGATGATTCAGAAAGCTTTATTGTCCCTTTGTAACATTCCTTACTACAAATTGAATATCTTGAACCACCGTAAGAGCTGAGAAAAACAAAGAACACAACACCTTTACTTTACATACAATACATCATGAAGTGTCTCATTTGAACCATGTTCCCCTTAACTTACTGACAATCTACACTTGAGTGTTTTTATGCTGTAGCCATGTATTTAACTTCCAGTATTTATTAACTATTAGCAGACATCAACATAAGTTATAATGAAACATCAAATTAATATATAAAATGCTGCTTCTTTGAAACATTCCTTTACATCCACTTCACTGTAGTATCACTCAATTAAAACCGTTTCATGTAACGTTACACAACAGGCACATAACAGGCAACGCCAACTACAGGCCAATATGTTAGCTTAACTTGCTACCTTGTACTCTCCAATCTCTGCAAAACCATAAAACGGCACACCACAAAGTAACCCAAGTTATAAACAGTTGTGAAATAAATTAAATGTAAACTAACATACCTTGTGCCTCTAACAGCCAGGTGCTAAAACAATATAACTGTTTGCCTTCGTTCGACCGCTTTTTCCTTCTCGTTTGTTGACAAATATTTTTCTTCCGGATTCGGAATTTTCAAAATAGAAGTATTAGCTTCAAAAAATAACTTAACTAGAAAAACAATATTTGGGTCATTTACAGACAGGATTGAAACAACAGCAGCTTTCAGCGACTTTAGAGTGAAAAAATGCAGCGTACATTGATGTTAAAATGTATACAGGTTGGCAGGACAGTCTGAAATGTTTTGCGTGGTCTTTCGCTGTACGTTTTGTTGGTAAATGTGAGATGTTCGAATCACACACGTCTCGTCTTCATATCAGAAACAAGGAAATGATCAACCCGTTCTCACTCCCGCTTGGTCAGTGGCTCTCAGAGTGCACGTTGGACTGCTGGGATTGGTTGAAGTTGCAGGAAACTTTAGGTTATTGGTCAAATTTGCAGAAAAGTTGCAGTGATTGGTCAAAATTGCGAGTCACACCAAATTCCCGGTGATTGGTTGAATTTGCATGAATTGGCGCGATCGCGAAATCCTGGAGGGACTGAATAGAGTGAGTTTGTGTGTATATAATATTGCTACTGTAGAAACTGTATAGAAATTTTCAATGAAAATTGAAACTTTTTGTATGAAAATTTTTCATACAAAAAGTTTTACACTAAAATAGCCTGTAAGGGCTATATACAGTATAGGGTATACATACATATGCTATATATGTACATTATTACAGCATATGTTAAAACATTGAACAGCTGATGCAGCATGTCATACTTAGTTTGTTAAAGGCCTGTTCTGTTGCCTCGACTCCTCTCTCCTGTGGGTGGGACTAGGATGCGAAGAGAGGAATCAAGGAGAGGAATCGGGGATGCATAAACTGGGAAAAGGGCTATAGTGTCTGTAGCCACCTTGGACAAAAACTGAAAAGTGACAGCATTGGTTAAGAATTCCCCATGATTAAATTATTTTGTGTGGGTATAAAGTGTAGAAACATAGTAGGGGTGTTTAGCAGGCTGAGGGTTATGTAACCGGAGTCCAAACACTGAGAGGGAAGAAGCAACATCAGCTTCATTAGAGTGGCAAAATGTCAGAAGGCACCCACACACACATTCACATACACACAGTCAACAGCCTACACACACACTAACCCAAGTTGCTGTTTCTATGTAGTAAATGAACCAAATGGAAAACATTTTGCTACCACCCCCAACGCCGCGGCCTGTGCCTTTTTCCCTGCTTCCCTCACTGTTTGGTTTTGCAGGGCTACATAGAGCAGCTTTTATCAAAAACTAGGATTTGTAAATGTTTTCAGTAAGAGTTTGCTTTGAATTCAGTGTTGCTGGGGGGGCTTCCGGTGTGTGATATGGCGGACTAGTCGCTTTTTCCCAAGTGATGATGTCTGACACGTTTTATGAAGAAGAAAGCCTTAAGTTTTCAAAAAGCATTGGACATATGACCCACTATGTTCTGCTTCATGTATCGATGTACCATGTTGACAGTGTGACATGACGTGACATCAGACTCAAAGAGAGGAGCTATGAAATGAAAATAGGCCTGGCCTACCATAGGCTACGTGTTGAAGTTCAGTGGGCAAATGTGTGGCAATGCCTTTTGCTAATATTTTGATTTAATTCCCAGTACAATTGATCATCCACACACAACGCAACTTCTGCAAGTTCTGCCCTACAAATTTCGCCAAGATTGAAAAAGCAAAAATATGTGTTGCACAGATGAACGCTATATCACACCATGAGCTTACGCTCTCAATTCACAACATGCATCCATCCAATCTACATCAGGCATTGACCAAAACTTGAAAGCATGCAATCCCCATCATCATCATCACAACTATTCCCGAATTCAGCAATAGATTCAAGCAATAATTAAACAAGATACTGGCTACTCAACAATCATCTCCACTATACCAATGCTTGCTGTACAAACGCAAACCGTAACTAAGTAAGTTGGTGGCTGAGGCTAACATTAATTGCAAGAGAAGAGTTAAAACAGCCTCTTGTGTGCAAACTTGTGTGCAAACTTGTGTGCAAACGCACAAGACCTAGCCACAATACCAGCAAATCTTAAGTAATAAACATATCGGCTTGTGAACAGAGAAGCATGTATCCAGTGCAGCAGCAGAACGGCTGTGTCAATTTTTTAATTTTCAAAATTTCTGATCCTCTAAATAAAAACAGAAAATTCGAAAAACAGTTTAAAGATCCAATTTTTTAATTTGTCAAGGCGGAAAAAAAATGAAAAATTGGATATTTTAACCCATTTTCCTATTTTTCCAAATGTCCGTTTGTGCTCAGAAAATGTAACTGATAAGCGTTACACACAGGGTGCGAACTACGGGGGAGCTAGGGGGAGCTTGGCTCCCCTTAATAAGACATGGGCTCCCATGAAAACGTGATTTGTGAAATTTTGGGGGTCTCTAAAAATATTGACAATGTGTCATTTTGACGTGCAATTTCAGTTTGTGTAATGTGATCATCGTGGATTATTATGTGTAAAATTGCAAAAATATTCATTCATGCATGATGACGATTTAAACCTAATTCACTTGAATAAAGATAACTATACATGCTATTCTTGTCATGAGCATCAAGGCCCTACGGTGCAAATTCAATTCATGTTTAGTACATATTAACTCAAAGATTCATAGAAAAAATATAAACGAAGGTCATTAATCGGCGCGCAAAGTCCTTGAAATCCATTCTGCAGTTAGCATCATACTGTATAGCCATGGCAAAAAGAAAACAAGGCAGTTTAATTCATTTTGGTTTTACTAAAAAATTGTGTAGCGATGACGTTAACAGCACGACCAATTTACCTGCTGCAAGCCCTGTCAGCACACCTCCCGCCGGGGTGATAACGCAAGAAGAAGCTGAAGAAATAATGTCCTCTCTGGCTGAAGATGGTAGTGGTAACAGCTCATCAGAGGCCGGTCACCATCCTAGCCCCTCTTGCTCCTCTCTCCCATTAAATTGAAACAGCCAGCAGTGGAGATACAGGAAGAGCCAATATACATGGCTGTTAAGGATGGAAGCTTGGGGTGCGTCGCTTAGGCCTAATTGAACGGAGGAATTATGGTATTCTTCGGTAGCCTGAGTAACTTTAACCGTTGTTCATGTGAAATCTCAAAGACAGTCTGATGCTTTGTTTATAGACTATTTGTGGCTGGCTGTTTGCTGTTTGACCTATCTATTCCTGTCGATAAAGTATAATAGGTCAATCCTGTATAGTGCATACACTTGTAGCTGTTATGTACCTTTGTAAGTCGCAAGTGCACCCCCGAAGGCCACGGTATAGTTCGAACACTGATTACACAGACCGTTATTCACCGTCTGCTCTATATTTATATAGGTGGGCAAACACATTTTTGTCACAGTGCATGCATTGTCTTTTTTAAATTAATAAGCAAACTGAACAGAAAAAAACAAATAATTTTGTTTTACTTTCTTTTCTTCCAGGTGGGGCTGAAGGGCTCGACCACTGTTGAGCTGCTGCATCATAGCTGCAAAGTGTCTTATCACCAACCCATGAAAGCTAGAAGTCACGCTGTGGTTCCAGATCTACCTACTGTACGGCTGGCTACAGACTACAACCATCTGCTCCAGAGCTACCTACTGTACGGCTGGCTACAGACTACAACCATCTGCTCCAGATCTACCTACTGTACGGCTGGCTACAGACTACAACCATCTGCTCCAGAGCTACCTACTGTACGGCTGGCTACAGACTACAACCATCTGCTCCAGATCTACCTACTGTACGGCTGGCTACAGACTACAACCATCTGCTCCAGATCTACCTACTGTACGGCTGGCTACAGACTACAACCACCTGCTCCAGATCTACCTACTGTACGGCTGGCTACAGACTACAACCATCTGCTCCAGATCTACCTACTGTACGGCTGGCTACAGACTACAACCATCTGCTCCAGATCTACCTACTGTACGGCTGGCTACAGACTACAACCATCTGCTCCAGATCTACCTACTGTACGGCTGGCTACAGACTACAACCATCTGCTCCAGAGCTACCTACTGTACGGCTGGCTACAGACTACAACCATCTGCTCCAGATCTACCTACTGTACGGCTGGCTACAGACTACAACCATCTGCTCCAGATCTACCTACTGTACGGCTGGCTACAGACTACAACCATCTGCTCCAGATCTACCTACTGTACGGCTGGCTACAGACTACAACCATCTGCTCCAGATCTACCTACTGTACGGCTGGCTACAGACTACAACCATCTGCTCCAGAGCTACCTACTGTACGGCTGGCTACAGACTACAACCACCTGCTCCAGATCTACCTACTGTACGGCTGGCTACAGACTACAACCATCTGCAAGTTTTGTTTGTAGTGAACATCATCAACCGCTGCACTTAAAGTCTCTTGGGGTCATATGGGACTCGGTTGTTCTCCATACTGCATCATACACTATATTATTTTTCTGTTTTGTTATATTAGTACAGACAACAATAAGTATCATTACTTAATCACAGTATATATTATTCTGGTGTACACTGTTGACTTGACTCCCTGTTATTGATTATACATCCCTTTATGCTTACTACTACCTCATAACTTTACCTTAATTGCTCTTGTGTAGTTAATGTATCTTCTACTTGTTGTATATACCTCCTATTTAATTGAATAATTCTTAATTTGTGTTGCAATATCTGAATTATCCCTCTTGTGAACACTTGGCTTATCTTATATTTTAGTTCATATCATAACCCTGCTCACAAACTCCTCACAAACCTGTACCTGGGTCATCTGTTTGCCAATATCAATGTTCCTGCAAGTGTCAGCTCTGGTAAATGTAATTGTATTGTTTTTTTTTATAAAGGTTATAAAACATGAAAAACCTATTTGATTTGATCAGGGTTTTAATTTGTTGCAAATATGAACATAGCTTTAATAATCTGTATCTTATTGCTCTGAAAAACTACAATGATTTAAGAAATATCAGTGATACTTAGAAACATTTATTGAATTGATTGTATATGTCAGCAGACATTACAGGCACCTATTCATGTACTCTAAGCAGAGAAAACAATGGCGCTCTCTCTTTTATCACTTGGATTACGCAGGTGATACCCATGGTGGAGAAACAGGGGTGAAGACCTTGTAGATCTCTCGCATTTTGAGGACAGACAGATCCAGCAACTCTCCACTATTGTCTTTGTATAGTGTGCTCCTATTTAAGACAAATTCATAGACATCAACACATAAGATATTAGGTGTACATAGCTTTTTTAACATAATTACTAATCTCTTACCTTAACTTCTCTGCTTTGGTTTTGTGGACATCACAGTAATTTTTTCTCCCGGGCCTTGTTGTGCACCCTGTGAATTTAAGCAAGATAAAGAAATAATAAGTATATGTAACATGATGTGTGTGTAGTTGTAGTATTTGAATTACAATTACATTATTATCAGAATTGCCAACGTTCTTGGTTTGTGCCACTGCTGCCTGCCCTCTGCACACAGGTGAGTCCCTGGGAAACCAATGGGATTTTGAGTTGGGAGTAATGTGCTGACTGGAACAACACAGTAGTGTGGTTGTACAACACTGGTCCATGCACACAGTGCAGCTGTGATGCAACTCAACAGGGGTTCTTCAGTCACACCTGGAAGAAGAGAAACTGAAACAAAATACTTGTTATTTTCTGTTCAGTTTGCTTTGTATTGATTTCATTAGGGTAAAAATAAATTATAGTAGTGAAATTCTACTTACAACTTTTTAAACAGACTGATATGAATTTTATTTTTATTTTTCTAACTTTATAAGAATTTTGAACAATGTCTGAAAAACATACAACAGTGATGTAAAAACTGATACAAACAATACAGTTTCTTCTAATTGGAGACAAACAACCAATCAGAATTGACCTTTAATTCTCCGATTGGTTGGTTTTGTGGCACACTTGTAACGCTGTGAAAATTTGAGCGAGTGTGTCAAGAGTTGAGCGCATAGAGTGAAGAGGTTGAGAGCGAGGGAGACATGACTGGAGCAGCGTATAAATATAGTTCTCTGTGCTCAAAACATACAATTACTCGCTCAGGAAAACAAACGCACCCTCAATGGGGCAGGGATTATTTCATTGGTCAACACTACACCTGGCATTCTATTGGTTGGGGAATTTTGATAGGATTCTAACACAAACAATCCGAGAGGAGAAGATTTGCAAGCACGCAGAATCAGCCTGAGTGCGGGGAGAAGGGCTAAACCTGAGAGCAGCAAATCAGTTCAAGAAACAACATGTCTGAGTCCAAGCAGAAAGTTTGAGCACAAGCAGAGAAAATCCAAGCAGTGGCTATCAAAGTGTGAGAGCAAGGTTTTCAGGGAAATTATTACAAAATCTGAACGTAATATCAGTGAGAAATGCTCTCAAATTGAAAGAATGCGCTCTTGAATAAAGATAGAAATATATCTCCATATTTTATGTATTTTTGTTCCATACTTTAAAGGCAGCCTCCCTGTCCTTGTTACACAAGGCGTTGGACCTACTTGGGGGCTTGTAAACTTTTTTCTTTCTGACTTTACTGGCCTTTAGCTGATATTGCTGGTGATCAGCTAGCTCTTTTGAATTGTCGGGACCACCATGGGCTTCATGTAGCTTCTTGTCGGTACTGCGATCTTGTCTTTCTGTTTTTCCACAATGTCTTTACTTTTATTTTCATAACTGAATATGTAACATACTTATACATACTTTATAACAGTAATTCTGCCAAACTGATGCCCTGTTTATGCTGATGTAGCCGGGTGGTGAATTTGTTGTAACTACCCCATCACATTTATTTCCGTTTTGTTTCAGTATGTATTTTGTGTTCTAAAAATGAAAGAAATGTGCATATGTTTGTTTGTTTTCTGGCAGAAGGTACATTTTAGTTAGTTATTTCAGCCACTAGGTGGCGGTGTCACACGCCAAGAGTTGCACGGTGCCTCTTGGTCGCTCTCTTTTTCTTTTCGGGCGATCAGGGAAACAGCACAGTGGAGAATGCCGTGTGAAATAAATAGGTAAATATCGCATAACTGGTTAAAAACATGTATATACAAAAGGTTAAAATGATATCTGTGTTCATCTTTTAACTGGATGATATGTTATAGATGAGATTGACTTTGGATGGATGTCGATGGATTTCATGTGTAGTGGCCGACGCCAGTGTTTCCATGTGTTAGCAAGGTATTGTTAGCATGCATAAAGCCTCACCTATGCTATTTTATGTGGTTACTGGTAAAGTACAACTGTTTGTGTTTTTTATTGTATTTAGACATCAGAGTGACAAGTGTGTGAAGTTGTGCACACCCTGGTGAAGCCCGTTTTTCAGAGTCTGTATTCTGTGAAATGTAAGTGTTTTCTAAGTCAAACTGTACATTTAAGAATAAACTGGAGTTTATTGTGAAGGTATATTTATATTGTTTTATTTTGTTTTCTATGTCAGTGTTCTAAGCCCACTGCCGTATGTTTTGGATCATTTTGTTTTAATTATTTTTTGGTTTTGGCCTTTCTGCCAAATTGAAAGTTCTGCCAATATATCAGAAATAAAGGAACCCTGACGAAGTTATTGTGTCCTGTGTGGGTCTAAGTTCAGCAGGCTACACTGATATTGTTCTGTTATTGGACTGATCTGTTGTTTGGGGAGTTGGGAACACTTGGAACCCATGCGGATGTGTGGATGGCACAACGCTGTGCAATGGACACTCAAGGTTCAGTTAGTTATCGGGGATTTTAGGTCAGGGGACTCAGGCTCGATCAATGGTTACGTGATGCTCTATTCTGCCTGTCCTATGTGTGTGAGTATGTGGTTGTGTCTGTTGTATGTAATTTGTGTTTTTTTTGTTGTTTGTTTTCTCTTTCTTTCTCTCCCTCCCTTTTCCCTGCCCCCTCCCCCTTTAACCCCACTCCTCGCAGCTGCCAGCTCCTTCACACTGCCCTCCCTCTCACCTCCCAGTACCAGACTCCGCTTCGTCTACTCATGTGACGACAGAAAGGTATGACCAACACGAACAATGCAATTAGATTTATCTCATGGAATGTGAGGGGAGAAGGTGGCCCCTTCTAAGAGCGACAAGATTATGGCCCACTTGCAACAGCTCAAATGTGACGTATTTTTTATCCAAGAGATCCACCTGCGCAACAGGAAGGTTACACGGCTAAAAAGAGGCTGGGTTGGCCACGTTTTTCACTCAAGATTTAATAATAGGGCCAGGGGCACCGCCATCGTGATTCGCAAAAACTTTATGTTCGAACCAGGAAAAATGGTGTTGGACCCTGACGGCCGCTTTGTTGTAGTCGCCGGCAAATTGCAAAACACCCAATGCCCTCCATTATCTCGTTAGATCAGACAGGGTTTATGCCTGGCCGATAGTCTTCCCACAACACTAGACGCCTACTTAACATCATTCACTCGTCAAGTAAGTCGTCCCGTGATGCCGAAAAGGCCTTTGACAGGGTCGAGTGGGGATACCTATACCAGGTTCGGCCAACGGCCAGGTTCGGTCTGGATAACAATTTTATCCTCTGGGTCAGATTATTATATTCATTCCCGATGGCCTCAGTTCAAACTAACGACACATTGTTACCCCTTTTCTCACTCTGGAGAGGTACCAGGCAGGGCTACCCTCTGTCGCCACTCCTGTTCACCATCGCAATAGAACCTCTGGCCATTTGGCTTCGCTCGGAAGAAGGTTTCGAAGGCATCACATGATCTAGCACAACTCATAAAGTCTCACTGTATGCGGACGACCTGCTCCTGTACATTTCTAACCCAGCCGTCTCCAAGGTTAACAAAAACGAAATAACGAAAACTAGGTTGGAAAAAACATTTTCGTTAACTAAAATAAAAATAAAAACGAGGCATTACAAAAAAACGATAACTAAACTAAAACTGTAATGTCTGTTTGCAAAACTAACTAAAATAAAATAATCGAGTAGATATCCTTAGTTTTCGTCTTTGTCGATTTATTTCATAGAGCAAAAATAACGTTATATCTCTCCGACCATGACATTTCCCGTAGACATGTATAGTTTCCAACTGGGAACCCAGAAATTCCGACATTCCGTGTCAGATTTAACACATGTCCGTGCCACTGCCCCTCGCCTGGCATCATGGCGGTACCGAAAGTTGGAAGAAAGCGGCAGTCCTATTTGATTATGACTGTGTAAGTCATAATCATAATCTGTGCAAGTGCCTTGCAGTGGAAGGTGGTAAAATATGTGGACAATTTATTACAGGGGAAAATCTAGCTAGGAGGCTAACCTAGCTTACCTTAAGGAGAACGCAAAGCCCCCTTTCCCCGAAACAGAAGCTAACCCCAGTACAGGGCATGGATGCAGGGCCAGGCAGCATGACAAAGACAACAGCAGCACAGAGAACACTATAGGAGGGCTTTCACCGGCGACCCGATATGCTGGTTAGTAAATATGCTAAAAGCGGGAGGAAGCGTGGGTTAATATGTGGATGATACTGGGATGTCTACACTGTGTGAGTTGATTGACTTCATAAAGTTCACCACACAAGCTGGACAGGGCAATATCTAAATTTCTTTGGGGCAGCAAACCCACTAGGATCCGAAAGGCGATATTATAGTCCCCTAAGACTGAGGGGGGTCTGGTACTCCCTAACTTCAGACGATATTACTGGGCAGCTAACTTGCAAAAACTCTTATACTGGATGAGCGACGACGGCGCCTCAATACCTGTCTGGGTACATTTGGAGAGGGCGAGTTCACACCTTCCACTGTCCTCTGCCTTCAACATCTGGGGGCACATGCCCGATTGTATCCCTCTCGCTCAAGATCTGGAGTCAGGTTAGGAAAAACTTTGGCTTACAGGGCCCTGCCGTCTTGACCCCACTGTTTAAAAAACATGTCTTTACACCTTTAAGTTCAGACCTGGCATTTAGGGCCTGGCACAGTAATGGCATCGTCAGTGTCCTATACACTGATGGCATTTTTGCGTCCTTCACTGAGCTCCCTTCCCTTTATGGTTTGCCAAAGTCACACCACTTTCTCTTTTTCCAGATTAGAGACTTTGTCAAGAAGACACCCTCCCCCCCCCCCCCCCCCCCCCCCCCCCCCCACCCCCCCACCCCCCCAAAAAAAACCCTGACGGACTCTCTCCTGGCGATAGACCCCAACCGTAAGAAATGCATTTCTGTATTGTACGATTCACTAAGCTCGGGGACCAATGGGACCTAGCTCTGGCTATGGTTCACTCTTCCTCCATATGTGCTCGGCATGTCCTAATCCAATGCAAGGTCCTTCATAAAGTCTACTACACAAACACAAAATTGTCTAAAATATACTCCACTGTCCGGGACACCTGTAACAGGTGTAACCAGTCCCCTGCCAACCATACTCATATGTTCTGGTCTTGCCCTAAATTAACAACCTTCTGGATGAGCATTTTTGACACCATGAGCAGAGTTTATGATCACACTATCCCCCCTAACCCTTTGTCAGCCATTTTTGGCATTTCCCCTGATGCTGACCTCCCTGTTGCACTGAGCGGGCACTGGCGTTTACACCTCTGCTGGCTCGGAGAAAGAAGTGCTCGACAACCTGAGGCTTGTTAACAAAGCCTATTATTGAACAAGACCAGATTCAAATGAAGGCTTTAAAGTTTGGAGAAATAGCAGTGTGCTCACTGAAAGGAAAGTTGACTTTTCACTTTTGTGCTGCTCATTTTTTTAACAGCAATCAATCCAAATAGCATTGTTTCACTGTATGATTGTAATTGAATGCTGCAACACTGCTGTTGGGCTGGGGCTCGAGCCACGGGACCTGATCAGAGTAAATTATTGACTTTGTAATGCTGCGAGCAGAGCAGCTTCCCTGTGGGGATAGATCAGAGGAAGCTCTCAGCTTCTCACATCCCACCGCCAGTCAAACCACAGCAACCACTTCAGTATCACCACTGTGTTGCTGCAATACATAGTGTTAATAGTGTGATACATAGGCGATAGTGTGAGTAAGCAGCACAGCCTCTGCAAATTGCAAGGTCATACTATGAATCTAAGACAAAATGAAAGTCCAAACTGCAGCCAGGATTTTGGGGCAAATTCATTTCACGATTGTACATGCTGTGAAATATCTTCATTATTATACTGCAGCAGCAGCTCCGGGCTCTCTGACAGTAAACCTGCTGTAGTATACTCTGACTGACTGCAGATTACGTTTCATGGCACGTTGATATCGCTGCTGTCAAAAATTCTACACCAGTGTAATCCCAGTGTCAGAGCAATGTTGAGCTAATGGTCTTCACGAGGAGGCAAGCACCGGGTGTGCCAAGCTACCTGTCATGCAGTGCATCTCGTCTCCTCGCTAACATCCTGCGAGGCTGAGGAGGAGTGGAGCTGCCGAGGAGATGAGTCAGAGGAGACGACAACATCAAATTCTGACTTCACGATCGCCAGCACCAAGCTATTTTCAGAGACACAGCATGGAACAAAGTCATATTACACCAGCACAGGTAGCATGTGTGATAATGACAATTAAGTCATGCTTTTGCTCAGTACTAGTGGTAATTTTCTATAAAATTTTTGATTTAGTCTTAAAATAAAAGTTGGCTAAAACTCTGGATATTTTATTCTGTCCTAGTCATCTGGCTTCATCTATCATAAAACGTGTTCCAAAATGCCATTCACACTTGCAGTTCCATGTGGAGTCCTATGGGGTTTGTTGCTGACCAGCGAATTTACCTTTATATGTGGCCCCACTGGCTCATATAAAATGAATACATAATGTATAATGCATACTTAATTTTATGCAAAATAAAAAAAAACTTAATTGGAAGTATAAGGGTGAAAGGAAAGGTGCACATAGTTGCTATTGTTCTTTTTTTTTTTTTAGGAAATTTTTTTGGGGCATTTTTAAGCCTTTATTGACAGGACAGCTGAAGAAATGAAAGGGTAGAGAGAGGTGGAATGACATGCAGCAAAGGGCCGCATGTCAGAGTCGAACCCAGGCCCGCTGCGTCGAGGAGTTAACCTCTATATATAGGCACCCACTCTACAAACTGAGCTATCCGGGCGCCCATAGATGCTATTGTTTTGTATTGATTTTATTTGTATTTACAGTTAGTAAACTATTAGCCTGATCAGAATCTCATACTCAGATTCTAGTCAGAATATGAGTCTGATACTGCTCCATTGGTCTATGATTATGGGGCGTGTTTCAACCAAACCAGGAAAGAAAATGCCTCTGCACTCAATTGGATAGACCTACGACCAATCAGAGCAACGGAGTATGTGACATATGTTGAGCGACGCATAGTTGTCAACAGAACTCAACTGATGGAAGAAGTAGAAAAAGAAGATGAATGTAGACAATCTTTGCCAGTGTTGTAAAAAGAATTTAAGGATACACGGAGTACTTACCAATACAATCATAATTTTTTAAAGAAATAGTAAAGGTGAATGCATATACGAACAAGTTCTCCGTTTAGGATTATTCGACAATACAGCAAACACGTCACTGTTGGTCATCATATAAAGCCCGCCCTGACAATTTGATTGGTCCAAACAGCTCTGGTTCGAGCATAGTTGCTCCACAATGGATCAAGTCCAGACCGAACTTCCCGACCTCAAATGTTGTGGGCGGGGCTAAGTTTGGCTGGCATCCAGGCTAGTAAATTATAGGACATTTAGTCAAATTAAGGCAGAGTTACCAAAGCTTAAGGTAAGCTAACTGGTTTATCTGTGTCACTGTAGAAACCACATACTGAACCATCACTGGCATCCAGCACCGTGCAACACCTTCCATTACCACCCTGCTGGTGCCTGCGCAGGGGGACAGAGGATGATTTAGAACCTATTCTCTTTCCAATCAAACCCCAGAAATAAAACTAAAACTAAAAAACTGATCATGTGTTTTGTTAGTCTACAGCCATGTGCAGAAGTTAGCACACCCATGCTAAAGTTGAGTAAAAAGAGGACCATACCTAGAGATTGGCATGGTTTTATTTCAGTTAGTCTAATAGCTGGTTTGATTTGCATTGAGAGATGATTTTATGGAAAGTACCCCATGCCAATCTCTAGGTATGGTGAAGGATATGTGATGATGTGGGGCTATTTTAATTCCAAAGGCCAAGGGAACTTTATCAGGATGCATAGTATCCTGGATCCATGAAATAACTGGCCTTTAAACATAAAAATCTGCCTGCCTCTATGGGAATTTAACATAGGGGTGGACTGACTTATGCCCCCTGTATTTTAAGGAATAACATTTATATATTTACAATACATTATTCATTCACAAAGAAAATTGGTGTCCTTAAAGATTGGCTTTTTCCTATTTTTGTTAATTAAGGCATTAAGATCAATTTCTAAAAGATGATTTTTTTATTCTTCTTTTTAGTCAACTTTAGCATGGGTGTGCTAACTTCTGCACATGACTGTAAAGCAACACCCAACAGATGGACGTCATTGAGAAGGGCTTTGCAACACATATAGTCACAGGCATTCTTTATGGGGCAAATGCTTTCTTTGTGTCTGACAGTGAGAAGTTAAGGCCCTGACACACCAACCCGATTATCGGGTCAGAACAGGACAGTCTGGCGAAGGTCAGTGATTCAAGTCTGTTCGGTGTGTTCCGTGCCGTCGTCAGTCGGAGGAGCCATCGGCTTTCATTTGGGCCGATTTGACATGTTGAATCAAAAGGCGGGCAGTCGGCCTAAATGGCCAATTTGATTGGTGGAGGGCTAACCCAGAAATGACAATCGGGATGAGCCTGACTAACGCCTCTCAAAATCTGACAAAAATCTTTTAAACTGACCTTTGTCGATCTGAAATGAAGATAGATTCAGCAACTGAATGGTCTATTTCTCGCTTAAAATGTTTTCAGAAACATGTTTCAGTGAACTATCGTCGTAAAATATGAGCTCGTGTTCCGAACGAAGCCGCCATTATGCCCGGTTGAAAAAATCCGGGAGCAGCCAGACCCACGTGACGCGTTCGTCTGTTTTGGGTGACAATACAGATTAGCGCCGCCTGCTGTTATGGAAATGTATTATGTCTTGCGCACGCGCAGAACGTACGCTCCAGTCGGCGTCGCTTCGGTGTGTTCCGAGGTACTTTTTTGACCAACTCAGGGAGGCAGTTTTCTGCTGAAGGTCGGCCGTCGGTTTGGTGTGTCAGAGCCTTTATAGGCCAGCAGCGTTCAGGACACCCAGGGCAGCTTGCCAGCTGTGATAAAGAATATCCCTTCATTTAATATTGAGGGTGAAGTTCAGCTCAAGCTGACTGATGAAGAAAAAGCTCTGACTGAGAAATTCTCCTGCAAATTCTACGGAGACTTCATTCTACAAAGCAACCCTGCAACATTTGAAGATGCAGTGAAGACCTACATACAAATTCCAAAGCTACTAGGAAAAATTGGAGAAAATGCTGTTCCATGAAGGTCTGGCTGATGTCACTGAAGAATTTGGACTCCAAAGCTGCTGAGCTGAAGAGAGAGATCAGCATTGGACTAGTAAGTAAGGTGCAGGATACTTTTGAAGATTTAAGGGAAGTAGAAATGAGATGCAACGATTCTCTGGAAGACATAGTGGTCAAGAACCTTCCCCAGATTCAAGAAGAATTAAAGAGTTTCAAAAAATGGTGTGATTATTATGAATTTAACCTGCAGCAGATTATGACAGAGAAACTTCCATCCATCCGTGAAGGTAAAGAAGATGAGAGCTCACTAGACCAACTCTAGACAGAGACCATTCAGTCATGAAAATCTAAACAAGTGGCTGTATCATAAAGAGAGAGAAATCAACATCATCAGATCCTGTGTAGGTACCATGGAGAGAACAAAGATCGTCCCAAATCACTCAGAGCTCGACAGGGAGGTTCTTGCTCCAGGCATAGACAATGCTCTGTGCTTTGTTTTCACCTCCATGGAAAGGGGTGATACCAACCTTGATGTGATGACCAACTACTTGGACTTACCTAAGTTAGGAAGTACCAATGAAGACCAGTGGTACCACTCAGACTTTACTGCTATATTAATGTTCTGGGTGTTGAGTACAGACCCTTTAATTATCGCAAATTAGAACCATAAGAATAAAGTTTAAATTTGGCAAAGATGGTCTTTCAAGTCCACTCAGTGCACATATAATTGACAGCTTGCCCAGACCACCTGCAAACAGTTCCAGTGTGCATCAGAGATAGGTTGATAAAAAGTCCTTTTGTGTTAACAGGCTCTAGGAACAGAAAAATGGTTTGTAGTCAACCACTTGGATAATGTGGTGTATAAAGAATATTTGTAGGATTTAGCTCCCATCTAGGGACCTTTTCTAGTAGTGAGTTTAAAGGTGAAGCCAGGTAAAGGAGGACACTCACAGCCATCTGTTTTCCTCTCTTAGGCCTATATATAGGTGGCTCACATCATGATGAAGAGAACATCAGAAGAAACGTGGAAGATTATATCTGTCAAAGGTAAGACAAATAGATTTATTGCTGAGGAGTTGTTGCTGTTATATAGCAATCTGGTGTTGTAGGAAGGAGATTATACTTATGCTGAGCAAACATCAAATACTGTGATACACGAGTATTAAAGTAACTTGGCACTAAATCTTCCTCGACTCAATAAGCTCAATATCTTTGCTCCTTAATTTACCAATGTAAGTGAAGGGGTTGAGCTGATATTTACTCCTGTTCAGCAGTTTTATTTGTATTTTTAGCTCTTTCTGCAGTTTGCTCAGCATGCAGAAGCTAGGGGGAAAGATACTTTGAATCTGTTATTGTAAGGGGATCTATGATCTATCCAACTCTGCAAATGATTCACAGTACAACTGACTGAAATCTTCGTTCTTATTCAACTGTTCATCTGTATTCAGGTGAGATTTTGACCTCATATGAAAGCACTCATTTTACGTTCTTTCATAAGTTACACAAAAGTTAGTCTGGATCAACGGAAGTACATTTCCCTCACCTTCTGCTCTCTGTGTGTTTCCGTTACAATTATGTGATAACATTAGTACTTTTACAATAGCCAAAGTGTCTGCAGCAGCATGTTGCAAAGCAACGGTAAACAGGAGACGGAAACTGTTAAACTCTCGAACCAAGAACGGATAATCAGCGTTGACCGAATCTCTCCAACCACTTTTTGAATCCACTGGTGAATCCTCTGCATTTTTTGTTTGTTTTTTAAAGTTTTTTAGGGCATTTCAGCCTTTAATGGAAAGAACAGATATATATGAAAGAGGAGAGAGAGGGGGATGACATGCAGGAAATCGTCTTAGGTTGGACTCGAACCCTGGACCTTCTGCGTCGAGGTATACACCCCTATATATGTGCGCCTGCTCCACCCATATATATATAATGGACCGACAGATCCCGTTGCTCTGGACGGAGACCAGTGAAGGCCATTAGAAGCACTTTTCCGGTGATGGCTAGCGTTACTGCGCAGCCTCCAACTGAGAGAGACGATGTAAATGTGCCGTGAGCAACGTGTCTGAAAGTTGGAAGTCTTCTGGTAGCTGTGCCAAGAGAAATCTCAATCATTCCCAATCTTGCAGAGACGGAGAGCGTAGGTATATGTAAGGAGATAACATAGGCACAGGCTAATTATTGCTAACTAAAATGCTAGTTAACATTAGTAATTACACTTAAACAGCTAATGTGAGACAAAACTGCCTGCACGCTTCTCCTGTACTATACGGTAATTTCTCTACTATGCGACAGTAAGTCGCGTGGTTATGACACAATCGTTAGCCTATTTTTACAAAAACGTCTGCTACGGAGCCATAACGTGAGATACAAGGTAATGGAGCCTTTTATACATTGTCGTGTTTCTTTAGAAATAAACAATGGACAAATAGAGTCTTTAAACGCTTCAGATGTAAAGTTATTCGCTGTCAAAGACCTTGCGGTCCGAGGAGAAGCTTACCCCCTTGGCTCCACCAACTGAGCTAACCCGGCCACTCTGTGTTTCTTTTTTGTCACTGAAAAGCTACAGCAAGCTGACACCCCCTTGTCAGTGTTAATTCTGAAAGCAGTTATGAGATCTTGGAGAACAAAGTGATAGGAAGCAGGGTTCAGTTCACAATGTTCTAAAGGTTTAATGAGACACACAAGGACACATACATTTTCTAACAATCACTCCAGTCATTTAGATGACGTGAGAGTAGGTAGATAAGAAAGAGACTTCAGAGGAAAGTTGGATTGGTTCAAGGTAGGTTCATGTAGCTAAATCTTCAGGAAGGAAAACACTATTTATGATACACATTTGTGATACATATTAAAACAGATGAATGAGACTTTGTTCAGTTTTCTTTCAGAATGGAATGTAACATATTAACAACAACCTTACTTTCAAATCTTGTATTGTGTGCATGTCCTTATGTGGGTGTTGCCACCCAATTTTAACATTGGTTAGAATTCCTGTAGTCTGAGCCCCACTTAATGCTGCTTTAGCTTTAGCTTTATTAGCTTAATAAATAACTCTTAGGTAGGAGTATTTTTAGTCCTAGGCTGACTGTTAGCTCAATTCCGAGGAGTGATTCCGAGATGCTTTGATATCTGCTTGATTTGTGCTAACTTTATATAATCCATCCAAAATTGATAGCAGTGGCTGAGGGAGAGACTGCATGGCGCAGAGATAACGTGTGGCTTGGAAGGCAAACTGGTGAGGCATCCAGCTTGATTATTCTGTTTGAATAGCCCCCCCCCCCCCCATCGTGCCTTGGCAGCTCTGAAGCAGTTTCATGACTGCAACCCTGCGACGACTGGTAAACAACTCCTCACAGCCTCTTCACACTGGCCACACACACAAAGTAAAACCTATAAATGGACAGATATGTTCATATGCAGCTCCAGCTCCACAGTTGCAAACATAAACACAGATCTTCCAATTAATACAACTTCAACATGTTTATAAGAGCTCAGTGAGATACCCACTGTCTCTGAACTGGTCTGCAGGAGCCTAGGATATAGAAGCTGGTGTATGAATATATGAATGAAGGACATGCTCAGGGGGAAGTCTTTCTGAGGCTAACTGACCCGGCTGCTGACTCCATGTTTAAAGCCAAGTCACGCACACAGGAATGCAGCCAATTAAAACTCCAGCACAGAGCTGCTTCCAGCACAGAATGTTAAAGGTCAGTTCACCCAAATTCCCCGCTTCTTCTTGCTCAGACCACACCCATTTTCAAACTTGGCCTTCATTTGTTTTTAAATGAAATATAATAATTATGATACCTGTTAATGAATACAGAACACGAAAGGAAAAAAAAGGAACAAAATAAAGAATGTGACTAAAAGTGCTTCACATGATAAACATTTGTAAAAATACAGTAAGATCCAACTGAAAATAAGCAAATAATTGAAAGACCAATGAAAATCATTTAAAAGATTAAAACCTAAAACCCAAAGTTACAAACGTGTCAAAAGCAAATTTAAACAAGTGCATCTTCAGCTGCTTTTTTAAAGCTTCAACAGAAACTGCTGAACGTAAAAGACAATAGGAAGGGCGTTCCACAGGTTTGGAGCGGTCACCTTTAGTTTTTAAGCGAGTGTGTGGGACCACCAGTAATCCCTAGCAGTGTTGGGGAAGTTACTTTTAAAAGTAGTGTTTTCTCGTTACTCGTTACTTCTTAAAAAAGTAATCTGTTACTTTACTTAGTTACCCCCTATGGAAAGTTCAGATTTGAAAAAAAACTGTTTGAACCAGGGGGCTGGTAAATTAAAATACAATAAAATGGATTAGAACTACCAACTTTGGTCACATGTAGTTCAAATGAGGAAAAAACCCCAATGGGTACTGTCCGACTTTGAAAGCAGTTTTTATACACAACCACGAGCCCTCCACCCCGACCCGAGGTCCTGGGAGTACTGGTAAAACAACAGTCTGGTGGACAAAGTTCAATTAGAAGGCCGTATTCCAAGTCTCCGTCAGGAACAAGAAATCAAGGCATTTATCAATAAATAAATCATTCAGAATAAAAGACTTGTTAATGATGGACCGAGCATTTATCAGCGCCATCCTGAGAGGCACGGACCCACTGCTAGGCACAGCAGAGGTCCGGGCCAGGAGGCGCAGATACCTGGAAACTGATCCCTCAGAACGTTTCCCCCGTGAGGGGGGAGGGGGGGGCCTAACTGTTAAAATAGTCTGTATAGGAGAATAGAGCTGAGATTGTGTAATTGCCAATGACGGGCAGTAGGGGGGTTAACACTGCTAATATTGTACTGAGAGAAAGAGGTGGTAGTGAAAGAAGAAGACTCTGCGGAGGGGGTGTGTGGTGTAAACAGTCAATCACATGGGGCGGACTGTACTGCGTGCTGTATGTTAGCCGCTAGCACAACACAGTGTGTAGAAATAAACCAGGCAATGTAGATACAGAACATTCATTTAAATCTGCAGTAACATACAGCACAACAGAGATCACAAACAATGCTATTTACAAGCATCTACGTATTAATATTAAACGGGGAACTGCTCACAGACTGCTAATCACGACCACTTTCGACTCCAATTTAACAGGGTAGATCTGTATAGATCTGGTTTTGAGTGCTGTGGACACTTCAGAATCAGAATCAGGTTTATTGCCAAGTAAGACTTACAAGGAACTTGACAAACAAACATATTGAACATTAATATGAAATAAACAATAAATACAGAAACAAATATGTACAAAATAGCTGTTTAACATCAGTGCTTTATAGACTAACAGCAGGTGTACAGGGAGCCAATTAAGTGATTTGAGTACCTGAGTAATGTGTTCAAATGTACGTGGTCAGACTCTGCTGCTGTATTTTGAATGAGTTGGAGCCGTCCTACTGATTGTTTGGGTAATCCTGCAAATAAAGCGCTACAGTAGTGACATTTACGGCAAGCGTTTTGGTTCCGTGTCACGGACGCTTGTTTGCTGCTCCAGCTAAACTTATTCAACTCTGTTTTATTGTTTAATTTAGCGACTAATTGCCTGGATTACATTTAAACTACACTAGTTATACTCAAGCACTTATCATTCTCTTATTTTACAGCGACTGCCTTGTTTATCGGTGTTTTAAGCCCCCAACGTCTCCTTCCAGGCAGCGCTGCCTGGAAGGCACTAGCTCCATAGCTGGTGCGGGCCAACATACTGTAGCTTCTGTTAGCAGTCTCCCGGCAGCCCCCAAGCAGCCGGGCGAGTGGGTGACTGTCCAAAGGAAGCGTAGCTCTAAACCAGAGAGTGCATATGGTGGTGGACTGGCGGTCGCTGCTGGCGGTAGCCCATGGTTAACCACAGCCCAGTCTCATGGCAGTTCGTGAAATGGTGACGTTATTTAATCTATTGATTTGTGTACAGGGACACGTTTTTCTGTGTTTTATCATGTTGATGAGCATGAATTTTAAACTAATGTATTTGAATGGAAAGCATATTACGTGATAACAGCACGATTATGGTAGCGATTAGTATTGAAAAGCCGGGCGTAAAGAAGTAGGTTGGGGTGGTGGATGGGTCAAAAAACACAGGACTTTCACCCCAGAGACCTCGTCCCGCGTGTGGTAGTTCCTTTCCGCGTTCTTCTTCTCCTAACTACAACCTTTCCCCGTCTTTCTTTTCCTAACCACAACCGTCCCGTTGTTGTAGCGCGTCCCGTTGTTGTCGCCGTTGTTGTCGCCGTTATTGTCGCCGGCGTGCTGCGTTTAATTTCCCCGTTGTTGCGTCCCCAAACATCAAAATTATGTCACCATTTCACGAACTGCCGTGAGACCGGGTTGTTAACCACCAACCCCTTCATGTTTCTAACAGTTTCTCCCCACTCAATGACACACCCGCTGAGAAGCCAACTCTGACTATTGGGAGCTCCATACTGAGAAACGTGAAGTTACTGGCTCCAGCGGCCGAGTCGTGTGCATCCCTGGGGCCAGAACGGGCGATGTGGAATACTATTTAAAACTGCTGGCTAAAGATAATCGTAAATACAGTATGGTTATTATTCACGTAGGTGAATAAATCGAAGATCACTAAAATTAATGTTGAGTCTGTATGTGCATATGCAAAGACAATTTCGGACTCAGTAGTTTTCTCTGAACTTGATCAGCGATGACATGTACAGCCACATATCATCCTTCCACCGCTGGTTGTCGAGGTGGTGCCCACATCAAGATGTTGGGTCTGGGAACTCACCATTGGCAGGGCTCAATCCGAGGGGCAGTATAAACGGTTGTCTTTCAAATTCCCTCTGCACACAATAGGATAGCGCTACAACCAACCAGAGCAACGCTAGTTGATAGATTAAACTATTGCCGAATCCGGTCAGCAAAACTCCGAACACATCTTCCTTTTTTAAGAATTACTTCAGTGCTTAACTCCAAGTCTTCCAGAGTCGCCAGCAGCAGCAGCCATCTTCTTTGTTTTCAAGTAGTGGGGAATTCACGTGGAACTGTCGCAACTCTGCCATCCTTATGTTAAGCCCACCCACGGACTCTATACACAATGTGATTGGCCTGACCAGAATTTGGGTTTTCCATCTTTCACATCCAACTTGGAAAACATTACAGCCAATTTGATTTGATGTTGTTTTCCGCGGTCCGGGTCCGCATTCTGAATTTTTATCTGTAAATAGTATTTCCAAAAAATCCTATATTATTAGACCATTCTTTTATTACTTTCGAATTCTTATGCAAAATTAGATACAAATTAGATACAAGTTTCTACACTAGATGTCTATCTGATAGTGATATAGCTAAATTTATGGAAGTAATTCCAATGGCATTTAATTCAGTGCCATGCCTTAATATAACAGAGGACTCTGTTGTTGCTCCTCTCAAAAAGAAGATGATGAAAAAAGGAAATTAGCACCTTGGCACAACTCTCAAACCCGCAAAGTAAAACAAACCTCACGAAAACTTGAAAGTAAATAATGTTCCAACAATCTGGTAGAATCTCAGAAATGCCATTAATCATCATTAATAGAAGAAAATAAGAACAACCCCAGGTTTCTTTTCAGCACTGTAGCCAGGCTGACAGAGAGTCACAGCTCTATTGAGCCATCTATTTCTATAGCTCTGAGTAGTGACGACTTCATGAGCTTCTTAATGATATAATTACAACAATTAGAGATAAAATTCATCACCCCCTGCCTTCAACTTCTAACGGTTTATCATTAAATGCAGGACCGCTAGAAACAGCTTTAAAACCTGACTTAGACAGCTTTTCTCCTATTAAATTTCACCAATTAATGGAAAAGCTTTCTACAGCTAAGCCTGCTAACCTGTCGCTTAGACCCCATCCCAACTAGGCTACTTAAAGAAGCTTTACCCTTGGTTAACACTTCGTTACTAGATATAATCAATACATCTCTATTAACAGGTCATGTACTACAGTCATATAAAGTAGCTGTGATAAAACCTCTTCTTAAAAAACCCACTCTTGATCCTGATGTCTACGATGTCTATGCCAACTATAGACCTATATCTAATCTCCCCTTTCTCTCCAAGATCTTTGAGAAGGTAGTCGGTAGTAATCAGTTATGTAACTTTCTACATAACAATAGTTTATTTGAGGATTTTCAGTCAGGATTTAGAGTGCATCATAGCACATAGATGGCACTGGTTGCTTCAGACAAAGGACTTGTCTCCGTGCTTGTCTTACTAAATCTTAGTGCTGCATTCGACACTATTGATCAAAGCATCCTGTTACAGAGACTGGAACATTTAATTGGCATTAAAGGAATCACACTAAGCTGGTTTAAGTCCTAATTGTCAGCTCGATCTCAGTTTGTTAATGTTAACGATGAATACTCGAGGCACGCTAAAGTTAGCCATAGCGTTCCACAAGGCTCAGCACTTGGAACAATTCTATTCACCTTATATATGCTTCCTCTAGGCAATATTATTAGGAAACACTCCATTAACTTTCACTGTTAATTTACCCAATTATACCTATCAATGAAGCCAGACGAAACCAGTCAGTGAGTTAAACTTCAAGCATGCATTAAGGACATAAAATCCTGGATTTCCTACAATTTCCAGATGTTAAACTGTGTGTGCATACAAGAAATAAGAAGAGAGATCATATTTCTCCTTCTCTTTAAAATCCTTCTCCTGACCTACAAAGCTCTAGTCTAAATGATCAGGCACCATCATATCTTAAAGAGCTCTTAGTACCTTATTGTCCCATTACAGCACTGCGCTGCCAGAATGCAGAGTTACTTGTGGTTCCTAGAGTCTCTAAAAGTAGAATGGGAGCCAGAGCCTTTAGCTATCAGGCTCCTCTCCTGTGGAACCAGCTCCCAGTCTGGGTTCGGAAGGCAGACACCGTCAATACATTTAAGAGTAAACTTAAAACTCTCCTCTGATAAAGCTTATAGTTAGGGAGTGAGGAGTTGCAGCATTTTCCTAGACCAACAGGGGAGGTTGTATAACTACAGACAGCCTTCCCTTCTCTGCTTCTCTTCATAGTCATCAAAATCATCTACCAGGGTTGGTAGAAGCTGGTTCAGGTTTGCCTTGGACCAGCTCTTAGTTATGCTGTTATAGTTTTAGACTGCCGGGGGACTTCCTTTGACACACTGAGATCCTCTCTCCTCTCTCTCTCTGTGTGCATCCATGTCTCAGAAATGCTTGTTACTAACTTAGCTCTGGGGAGCTTATTCCCCGGAGTCCTTATGTTTTTTCGCCCCACAGTTTTCCTTGGATTAGGGTGGCACCTTAATCATGGTTGCAGCTGTCACCTTGGTCCTGCTCCGCGCCCTGCTATGCCCTGCAGTACCCTGCTATGCCCTGCTACATCCTGCTACGCCCCGCTATACCCTGCTGTGCTCTGCTACACCCTGCAACACCCTGCAGTGCCCTGCTATGCCACAAACTACTACAACTATTTCTAGTCATAGTTCCATTATCTTTATTGTGACTATAATTATAATTATTATTCCCCAGAGTCCTTATGTTGTTGTTTTTTTTCACCCAGCATTTTTCCTTGGATTAAGGTGGCACCAAAATCATGGTTGCAGCTGTCGCCGTGGTCCTGCTGCACGCCCTGCTATGCCCTGTTACACCCTGCTACGCTCTGCGGTGCCCTGCAGTGCCCTGCAGTGCCCTGCTGTGCCCTGCTACACCCTGTAACGCCCTGCAGTGCCTTGCTATGCCGTGAACTACTACAACTACTAGTCATAGTTCCATTATCTTTATTGTGACTATTATTGTCACTGTTCATCACACCCCCAACCGGCACCTTCAGACACCGCCTACCAAGAGCCTGGGTCTGTCCGAGGTTTCTTCCTAAAAGGGAGTTTTCCTCGCCACTGTCGCACTAAATGCTTGTTCTTGGGGGAATTACTAGAATTGTTGGGTCCTTGTATAAGTAAAATGTACAATAGGCAATTAGGAGAAAATTAAAATAATCAATTAAAAGTAGGCTACCTTACAGTTGTATAGAAGTACGGCATAGTTACCTTCCACGGCTGATAACATGCAATGATATTCAGTCATCTCAACCATCGAATACAGCAACAGGAAATAATACTCACGGCTTTTTTTTTCCTGTGAAGAAATGTTTCGCGGTGTTGGTGAATTCTTAAAAAAACAAAACACCACTAAATGTTGCGTTAAAATGCGTTGTAACTCGCGTTACTGAGATTGTAACGGGTATAATATTACCAACATGTAATTAGTAATGCGTTATATTACTGCATTACAGCAAAAAGGAATACATTACTGTAATTGTAATTGTGTAACTCCCAACACTGCCAAGAGCCTGGGTCTGTCCTAGGTTTCTCCCTAAAAGGAAGTTTTCCTCACCACTCAAGGTTTTTCCTCACCAGTGTCGCACTAAATGCTTGCTCATGGGGGAATTACTGTTAGGTCTTTGTAAATTATAGTGTGGTCTAGACCTACTCTATCTGTAAAAAGTCTTGAGATAACTTTTGTTATGATTTGATACTTTAAATAAAATTGAATTGAAAATGAATTAAAATAGTCAAACCTGATTGAGATGAATGCATGCACCAATATATTATGCATATTTTCTATGGTATTTATAAAGCAATGAAAGACCGATTTGAACAGTTTGGTAGGGATGGAATCAGGAGAACAAGTGCTAGACGTTGGGCGCTGGATTACTTCCTCTAGATCTTTGGAGTTGACAGGTGAGAACATTGAGATTGAGCTAATGACAGTACATTGGTGTGAGGGTGGAGCGGGACTAGATTTATTGCTGCAAGAAATAGTTATATTATCTCTAATATGAGAGACTTTTTCTTGGAAAAAGACAGCGAATTCATCACATTTAGCTGTTGAAAGCAACTCATGAGGGATAGATTTGGATAGGTTAATCTGTTTGTCAAGTGAAGAGAATAGAAATAAGACAGTATCGTTCGTTAATTCAGGGATGTAGGACTGTCTGGCAGATTTCATTGTAACTGTACCTGTTGATTTTTTTAAATGTCATTTTAGAACACTGACCAGCACAAACAGTTTCAGAGGGCAGAAATCTCAGATTGACAAAATCTGTGCAAAGAAAACCAAAACTATCAACATGGATATAAAGTACTACAGGTAAGGAAGATTTTTTTAGAAAGAAAGTTTTTTTATTGTCACTTGGGTGAAGAAACCTTTCAAAATTCAAACAAGAGGCTCATGACTTGTGACTTGACCTTAGCTGGGTGGAAATAGAGGAAGTAGAAGAGACAGCCTTCAGTATGTCCTGCACTAGAGTCATTACCTTCTGACAGTATTCCCATTGTTTGTTTGGTGTGTTGCATTCTGAGTGGGAAAATAACTGACTCACTGCTCTCTTAAAACACATACACACGCGCGCACACACACACACACACACACACACACACACACACACACACCGCTGCATGATCATAATGTAAAATAAACTTTTACCAAAGGAATCTGAAGGATCTCTGCCAGTCAAATTCCTCTGAGTGTTATGGTTTTGGTGTTTTGTCCTGTCATATTTTGTAGCCTGTTTTCTGTCATGTCTTGTCTCCTTGTGATTGTGTGATTTTTGGTCTTGTCTTGTTTTATGTTCTGTTTCCTGTTTTATTTTTGATAGTGTCGTTTTCTGTCTTGTCTTGTCTAGTTTTACTCCCTGTGTTTTCCCGCTCCTGTGATTGCCTGATGTTTTCCACCTGTTTCCCAGCCCTTGTGTCACCTGCCTCTTGTTACCTCGTTACCCTCTGTATTTAGTCTTTGTGTTCCCCTTGTCCTGTGTCAGATCATTGTGTGTGTTTTTTTTGCGTTTGCTCGTTCCTGTCGTATCTCCCAGTGTCAGCTCCCGTCAGATCTGTGCTTCTTGTTTATTTCAGTTTTGTACTCCCTTGGTTTTTTTTGGATTCTCTTTGTCTTAATTTTTGGTATTGTTTTTTTCCTGCTGCTGTGCTCAGGACTTCCTTGGTTATTTTTGTGTTTTATCAATAAATCCTCGTCTTCAACTTTCTCCTGCCTGCCTGCCTGCTCTCTCTGCCTGTGGGTCCTCAACTTCCCGGAACCTAACACTGAGAGAGGTTATTAAAATTGTTGTTGTAAAAAAACAACAGTGTCATCTCACTGAGCAGAAACAAAGTGCTCCTCAGAGAGCTTCCCACATTATTGATGTGGAGGATTAAAACCTTTACGACAGCAGCGATCCACGAGGAAGATAGAAGCAATGTGGTTCCAGATAATGTGGAAACAAGGACACTGTGTGAAGAGTTCAGTCATCTGTTGCTGTATCAGCCATATCAAGTCATAGGGGTACGGTAACGGCCACGGATATCTGCGCTGTGTTGGAAGGCTCTGCTGATAGGACCCCCCAGGAATTTGGGAAGTGTTTGTGAACAGTTTTAGAATCCAACATTGACAAAACACCCTCGAGGTGGGAGGGGTGGCTGGTTCTGGAAATGTTCTTCCCCATTAGGTATTCCCATTTTATTTTGGTCTGTAAACAATATCTTCCCGGATATTGTAACCATTCTATAGGTTTATGTTTTGGCCACCATTTTTAATTATTTCAATATAATTTTTGAGTTTGTCAGACAGCTCAAAATATAATACCCATGAGCTTTAGCGGCCATTGCTATGCAGAAGAAGTCAGTCAGATGTGCGAATAGAACAAAAATGAACACATTCAAAACACTTTTTTGCCACTTAGAACTAAAACATGACACCATAGCTGCTGAAATCACCCACAAAAATAGAGGTGGAAGTCACAATCCTAATCACTTTGCTGATTCCAATCATTTGACTGTGTAGTTCAATCATGTTTTTCCCATCACTGTTCAAATGCACCTCACTATGTATGAAAGTAACTGTTAGGTAAATTATGATACATACTTTCCCTCTTGTTATTCATTAAACTGTTTGCATAGAATAATATTATATTCTTCCTCTGTCAAATTAAACTATTTGCATAGTAAGAAACCATAACACTACTTGAACTCACAAGATAACATGGGAGCCACTGTTTTGTCCTTGTCTAAGCACGGTGTGTTCCTGATGGCATACATGCGCTCCCAGACCAGATAGGGGAGACGTCATCGACTCTGACAAGATAACAATTGACGACATCTACTCTGTATCATAATTTATATTATAAAAAGCAGCTGTAGAGAGTTTTTCGTTAGGTCATTGTCTGTACTATGCTCTGCGTACTGTAACTGCCTCCTTGTTGGGTTCTCAAGTAAAATGAATTTTGATATATCTTCAATGGTCCTGTCTATTATTTGATAATGTAATTATCCTAACAGTAACACATCACCGTTAAACATTCAGCTCGGATTAAGACTGTAGCACGTTCAGTCTGATGCTAGTCCAACAGTCACACATTCAGTTCAGTTTAAATAGCCCTCTTTACATTTTCCTCTGGGTTTCCCTGTCCTGATGAGTGACTCATAGTCATGAGAAGCCGCAGATATTAGCTGTGTCCGAAGTAATTCCCTTCTTCCCTCCTTCCCTCCTTCCCTCCTCCCTCTTCACTATATCAGGGATTTCTCTGTAGAAGATTATATACAAAGCTAATCGGCAAAATGAAAAAACACTATTGGACACTACTAGGTCATTTCCTCTGCACCAATAGTTACATCACTGCTGTCACACAAATTAAACATCCACTACTGTTGCTATGGTAGCAAGTGGAAGCTGACTTGGCCTCTAATATATTACATCCATGCTTGACCTATTGTTACCTTATTCTTCCAAACAACAATCCAGCAAGAGCTAACTAACACATATGGGTTAAGTTTAGGAAAACATTGTGGTTTGGTTATAATGACTACTTTGTGAAAGTTAAGGTACCTCCATCATTATAGTTGCAGTAATAACTACATAGTTAAGGCTATCGCAATTTAAAAAACCCAATGCTGACTCTGTAGGAAAGGGGAAAGGAACAGCAGCCTCCATAGTGCTGTCAGAGCACACCAACACTCTGACGCTTTTTTCTGAAACGATTTTAAATGTACATTTTCATACTTTGTTACTGCACATTTTCTGCAGCAAGCTCATGCACGTTTTATTCAGAAAATGTTGCCTAAAGTTGATTTAATATATGCATTTGTTAGCCCATACTGTTTATAAAATGTACCTATGATGCACATTTCATTAAGTATACTGGTGTTTGAATGACAAATCTCATTTACCTGATTCTAAGATAGTGACAGTTGGTGGTTCCATAGCTCCAATAACAGAAACTTTGAGAAATGTAATTGGGATAATTATTTAACTTCTCCTGTGAAGACCTCTGTGATTTCTAATCAACCTACATGTTCTCGTTTGAAATCCAAACACAGAACCACATGGCTATGTTGTTGCTGCAGAGGAAGGGAGCAGGAGTCAGTCTTTTATGGAAATGAGTTCAGAGATGCAGTAAACTTTAAAAGGCTTGAATGAGATCCAACACATTTTCAATTATCCTGACCTTGTGCAGGTTTAATCTGAAGGACTGCTATGGTAGTATCAGCTCCAGATACATGTGGAGCCAGTTTTGATGACCTGTCATTCTCCATAATCAAATCAAGCTAACTTGATTATTCAAGTAGGAGAGCAGAGCGCAGCAGTGTGCTGGCGGGAGTTTAGAGCAGCTTTGTTACAGAAGAAGGAGTTCAGGGATGCTGTTCATGTGATGTTCAGACCCCAAGGGTGATGTCCTTGCATTCACTCGTAATAAAGAGATGAAAAGAGCTTTCAGAACCGTCAGTGGAACAACAAGAAGAGAAAATGTGTTATCTGTTAGAAAACTCTTCTATTAAGTCATAATAGAAATTAATTTTCTGACCTCTGCTTCTTCGAGTGTGGACTGGCAGCTGGATACAGGGCTGGACAGGGGTAAAAAATCAGCCCTGGACTTTTGAGACCCAGACCAGCCCTCCACAATCAGCCCGACACCCCCTGTCCTTGCACTCCCCTTCAACACATGTACATTCCAGCCCCAAATACTGCCACTTAGCAGAGTGCTAAGTAAGATAGTATGATAGTGTACTCACAGAGTCAAACAGGTTGCTTGTTTCTAGATGGCTTGATGGCTAAAGGTTGAGGGTAGAGCATGGGTGTCATCAAGATGTCTTGTATAGTAAACAAGTGACTAAATATTGTGGAATGTGGATAAATCAAAAAGCTATAGTATTATGTTTGTAAGTGCCTTAGCTTGCTAATAAAACATAACTAACAATAGCTTACTAGCAGACTAACAAAATGTGCTAAAATAATCGTTTGACATGCTAAAATCTCATGTTTTTAGCTAGCTACAGGCACCGATTTAAAAAAAAAAATAATAATAATAAAAATAAAAGCTTTTGCCCAGCGTGCATCCCATGCAGACAACGCCAACTGGTAAATCTCCTGGTCCTCCACAAAATCCCAAGCTCAGCCATTCCTACTGAAAACATAAATATATAGATTGATTTTTATTTTTAAATAATTTCCCTAAAACTGCTGGACAGTAGTTTTTTTTCTTCACAAACATTACTCAAACAGGAGGTAATATTGCATTTGTTGGTGACTATTTTCAGCAGCGTATTAATACACATTTGAATAATCTACATAAAGTGGACAATGCAGAACTTTAAGCAGTCCAGAGTCACTTCAATAGATTTCACAGATCTGAAAAGCCTGACTGCAGCTGCTGGACAGAGATAACATTAACCTTTCCAAACAGAATCTGTACACTACAGAGGTATCACAAACCGAGAGGGGGGGTTTGGGGTACCGGGAAAATATTTCTTATAAACAAACTCTTTTTTATGCTTTTTTTTATGCATGCTGGCACCTTAGTTGTATTCAGTACAAGTGCATGCCTTAGTCATTAAAACATTGAAATGTATATACCTGGAAGAACTGTTTACTATTATGAATTGTTAGTATGTATTAGTAGTTACTATTAGTATAGAGTAGAAACATTGCTTCATTGAACATTATTGACTACTGTTGGAAAAAAAAGTTTTGTGTTTCTGTTGACAGTAGTGGGATGTAGTACATTTACTCAAGTACTACAATTTTGAGGGACTTGTACTTGAGAAATTCCATGTTATGCTCCTTTCTACTTGTACTCCACTACTTTTTACTGCACTATATTTATCTGATGACTTTGGCTACTTTACAGATTCAGATTATTAAAACAAAATATAATCAGCTAATAATTGATTATGTATTATTGTAGATTAAACTACCCAGCAGTATATAAATACAGTATATCTGAGCCGCTCCATGGCGACAGACAGCACACAGCCAGCGGGGAGTTGAAACTGCTGAGCCATGCTGAAAGACTGAAAGGTCCATTAGACAGAACAAACTCCCACCAAAACTGCAAGTTCTTTAAAACCTAATGTAAATAACATGTAACATTTGGCATTCCATGTAACTTGTTTGACAGTGGATTAAGTTGCTTTTAATTATGTTAACTAAATTAAGGCACTTCATTCAGCAAGTTAGGTCTAGAGGCTGATTGTGTATGGTCATACATGTGTGAGATCCATTGCCAGAGTCTTTACTCTTCTATATTGTTGGGATTATTGCATGAAGCCTTTTAGTTTCTTACCAAATTTAGTCTATAAACTGTTATTATTACAGAATTAAAGCTATTGCTTAAATATTATATGGTAAATTAAGGTCAACGTTTGACTTTTGTTTCCAGAGTCATAATTTTATATAAAGTCTAACTACATAGGCCGGCAAGTATTAGCGACAGATTATTATTATACCATCAACAATTTGGTACTAGACTATATGTAGGCAGAGTGTCAAAAGTTCACAGTAGTCAGTAGCAGTCTTGACAGACTTCAAATTGAAGTGGGATCAAGCCCCGTCCACATCCAAGTCAGCCATTTTTCTTTGCTTACGTCACTCCCCATACGCTCGAACGGACCAAGACAGCCTGGTAGCATTTTTTACTATGAAGGAAATTATTTGGATAAATGCCATGTTTTCATTTTTAATCTTTTAATTTTATTTAATTTTATTTCCATAAATGATCTGAAAGAAAACCGAATATATTTACCAATTTAAAAATGACATGAAATTATATTTTGAAACTTTAAAACGACTGACAAATAAGAAAGCTGTCTGGACTCTGAACATTTACAATTAACACCTCTTTAATGTATGAGCCCCTTTTTCATGTATGTATGTATGTATGTATGAATTTAATGTTTTCAATGTGTTTAGGTATCTTTACTTGAATAATAAAGTTTTTTGAAAAAAAAAAAAAAAGACAGCGAAGCAAAGCTGATAAAGCCTCTTGTTTCACATTAGATAGACACTGATGATGTAGGCTAAACACAATCGACATTTCATGCAGCAACAGTAAAGTTTTCATGTAGTTACTGTAATTGGGCCGGTGTACGTTTTCATTCATTTCATTTCCGATTTTGAAACGATATCCAAATTTGAAAAATGGGTCATTTTAAAGCTTGTTAATATTGATGACAATGTGTTCAAACGGAAAAAGAGCCATATTTCATTTCATTTAGGCCTCAAAAGTAGAATGGTGTGTTGTTTCGTTATGGACTTTCATATTAACAGCAAGAATTCAGTCTCCATTACAACCAAATGTACAAAGGGGCGATTTAGCTTTATTAACAGGTGAACCAGAATCATACGGTGAAACTCGAAAAATTAGAATATCGTGCAAAAGTTCATTTATTTCAGTAATTCAACATAAAAGGTAAAACTAATATATTATATAGACTTATTACATGCAAAGCGAGATATTTCAAGCCTGTATTTCTTATCATTTTGATTATTATGGCTTACAGTTTATGAAAACCCTCCGAAAATTAGAATATTGTGAAAAGGTTCAATATTGTAGGCTCAAAGTGTCCCACTCTAATCAGCTAATTAATCCAAAACACCTGCAAAGGGTTCCTGAGCCTTTAAATGGTCTCTCAGTCTGGTTCAGTAGAATTCACAATCAAGCGAGATGCTCCTTGGATATTAACCGCACAGTAGCACACCTAATCTAAGTATTTCAAAAGGTCGAACACACATACAGATGTCTAGACAGCAAAATCGCTACGTGATTACCGTTATATCCGAGGGGTGAAGTTGCATTTTAACGGGGCAGTGCAAGTTGCTGCTGTGGTTTAGCTGAAGCTAACGTAGCTTGAGCGTTCACGTTATACACAATATCAAAATCAAATCAATATCACAATATAAAAGGTGTTGACCGTTGACTTCGCTAACAGTTAATTTACATGTCTACGAGCATGTTAGCAAACTACACAATGAGACAAATACCGAGGAATATTGAAAGAAAGCAGGGGAAACCAGTACTTCCATACTTTTTAGCATTAGCTAATTAGCAACCTGCCTGCTATTAGATGTTAGCTTCCGAGCTAGTTAGCAACTAGCCCCAGAAGTTCATGAAAACAAGGCTTTCACTGGAGCAGTCTTAGGTTATTTCCGAACCACTCTTTTCGTTTCAAAATTGGAAATCAAATGAACGAAAAAGTACACAGTCCCAATTACACTTTACTGTTGTTGCATGAAATGTCATTTGTGTTTAGCCTACATCAGTTTCTATCACCTAACCTACAAGAGATTTGCTACCATCTTGGTCCGTTCAAGCTCATGGGGAGTGACGTAGGCAAAAAAAAAAAGACTGACTTGGATGTGGGCGGCAGGCTGCAGCGAGATGATCCCAAGGGGGTAAGCTTCTCCTCACAACCCAAACCTCCTATGGCGCCATTTTTAAGCTAATAAGCACTCACCCCGTTAGCATCCCATTGACTGCCATTCATTTTGACGTCACTTTGACAGCGAATAACTTTACATCTGAAGCGTTTAAAGACTTTATTTGTACATTATTTCTAAAAAACACGACAAAGTATAAAAGGCTCCATTACCTTGTAACTCACATTATGGCTCCGTAGCAGACGTTTTTGTAAAAATAGGCTAACGATTGTGTCATAACCACGGGACTTACTGTCGCACAGTAGAGGAATTACCGTACAGTACAGGAGAAGCTCGCAGGCAGTTTGGACTTACATTAGCTGTTTAAGTTTAATTACTAATGTTAACTAGCATTTAGTTAGCAATAATTGGCCTGTGTCTATGTTAGCTCCTTACATATACCTACGCGCTCCATCTCTGCAAGATTGGGAATGATTGAGATTTCTCTCGGCACAGCTACCAGAAGGCTTACAACTTTCAGACAGGTTGCTCACGTCGCATTTACGTCGTCTCTCTCAGTTGGAGGCTGCGCAGTAACGCTCGGCGCTCACCGGAAAAGTGCTTCTAATGGCCTTCACTGGTCTCCGTCCAGAGCAACGGGATCTGTTGGTCCATTATATATATATGTCTATGGATGCTCCTCGTTCTCCACAGCAGTGGACATAGTGACTGCAACAAGGTATACCCGCTCCCCAGACAATGAAGGCATCCTTTTTGAAAAATAATTTGTTAGAAGTTGTAAGCTCACCTTATTATAAGCTCTGCTTTGCTATTTTGCCTTACATTGCACTTTAATTTAACATCTGAGGATTGCATATTTTAAGATTTAAATATTGGACTTCTTGAATGTTGTTTTGAACTGTGTTTGAAAGTTCTTTGCTTTACGTGTTCTTAACAGTTCTTTAAGTACTAAATGGAAAGCATTTCAAAACAAAAATTGTCCCCCCCGTGATTTGATCAGAACCATGAGTTTTGTGACCCGTTGCACCCCTAGTGGTGAAAAGGAGCAGCTACAGGATTGTTACTGCTGGATCTGACGAGGAGAAGCTGGAGCTGTCTTCAGCGTCGGGCGTTGGAGAAGAGCTTTAGCTGATTATGGTGAACCATCTTTACTTTAGTCTTTGGCCCTTTCTGGATTCGATAAACCAGGTCATCCAACTGTCCCAGCACGGACTTTATAAGATTGGAGGAACTTCCTCACTTTGGTTTTGACTTTCCTTTTTATGAGGTACCACACAGCATCACCAACTTTGTACTGTGTGCGGCAACAGTTCTTGTCATATTGTCTTTTTGCATGTTGCACAGACTCCCCGAGAGCATCTCTGGCGATTTGGTGTGCCAGCTGCAGTCGTTCTCAGAGCTGCTGGGCGTACTCAGGGGCTGAGGGAGCTGTTTCAGGATCCGGTGGAAGTCCAGCTACAAGGTCCAATGGCTCACTCACTTCCTGGCCATCATGTAATTATTATTATAATAATAATAATAATAATAATAATAATAATAATAATAATAATAATAATAATAATAATAATCTTTATTTAGAGCATTTTTCAAACTCCATGTTACAACCACCACCGCTAGCAGTTCTCGCCGTGTGGTACAGTAATTCTGTTCAGTTTTTGACAGCTTACAGCTTCCATAGGCAAGCACATGTTCCACACCCTGCTGAACAGCAGAGAACAGCACTGATGCCGACGTCAGTGTCCAATATCATGTTGCCTGGGTCGAGTGGGTACCCCACTATTGGTGCTGTGGTTAGCCAGCTCTTGAGTTTGTTGAACGCTGCCTGGCATTCCTGAGTCCACTGAAACTGGACATCTTTCTTTGTCAAGACATGGACGAAGTGACAAACCTCTTGGAGCGAATTTGCCGTTGGCAATTATAAATGAAAGTTTCGACAGAGCCTTGACATCATGTGTCATATGCTGTAGCTGCGACGAGTCAGTCCTGCCTCTTTCCTTTTTTGGGGAGACTGAATGTGATACATGGGCAAAAACTGTGGCTGATTGTCGCAACAATAGCAGTGGTGGTCTAAAGGGTAGAGAAGCAAGCTTGTGACCGCGAAGTCGTTGACTCAATCCCCAGACCAAGGCTAAATCTGGGTGGGGAAAGAGAAAGTGAAAGTCCCTGCTCATCACCACCACTGAGGTGCCCTTGAGCAAAGCCCCTTAACCCAAAACAGTAAACCTTCTCTGAATAAATAAACATAAAGAAAAAGTCCTCTCTATCTCTGGAGCTATGTTTACTAGGGGATTATTTTCAAATATCCAAGTATCAAAGTTCTCTGTAATTTCCTTGGTACAGTTAACTGCCTGTCGAATTATTCTAAAACACTGTCTGGACAACATGGCATCATGACTTCGCGTAAATCTACACGCCAACTTTCTTAAGCCAAGTAGCGTGTTATCTGTACGCTTTTTCAGCTATCTACTATCTAGTATGTCTACGCTATATAGAGCGGGTGTACACACACGCCACTTGGTGTGTTATCGCGAGAACATGTTATCGTGAGAAGAAAGCTACGGTTGAGTTTAGGAAAAGAACAACGGGGTTGGGTTCAGTAAAAGAAGAAAGCAACAGTTGAGTTTAGGAAAAGTCACACGCAATTCACACCCAGGACAAGGAAACGTCACTGTTTTACCCATCCTCCACCCAACCAACCTCCCTACGCAGATTTTCGCCCTTTCATACTACTCGTTACGGCGTAAATTCACACATAATCGCAAAGTAATGTTAGTCAATGGAGACCAAACGGCGTTGATAAACACGCTAAAAAGCGAGTATGCGTCTTTATAACACGCCAATAATGGCATATGAATTGGTGTGTCATACATACGCCATTTCATGAGATCAGTCTGGTCTGGAAGACATTAGAAGCCCAACAGGTGAAAGAATGGGTCAGTGCAATGACTAAAAGTACATTTTATGAATGTATGATGAGCAGATTGGGACAGGTTCTGGGATTACATATAGGTGGGATCCTGGAAATACTTCTGTAACATGTTTATATTATTATACATTCACTTCCATCTTATTTATTGAGCTCTATTTGTTTATGTTCACTGGACTAAAAAGTTGGAGTCTGCCTCTATTATAAGAGTATGCTATATGCTACTGTATCCTGAAACAAACCAGAGTGCCATGTACCAAGCCTGTGAAAAATTCTATTAAAAATTGGAATAAAAAAAAAAAAAAAGAAACCTGCTTTGCATTGAATTATAGTCATGTTGAAACAGGTTATATCAAACCTAAGCCCTATTCGCTCTGCACTATTACCTGGCGACCTCATGTGTTTGAGGCTTGACATTTCCTCCAGTTCCAGCAGGTAATCCTTGCTAGAGCCTGGATCGGGCCGAATTTTTTCGGGGCAACAAGCGCACGTTAATAAGCTGTTTAATTTAAAATGTTCAATGTGTTAACCTTTCCTGCTTGCTTCGATTCCGACCGTGATCAGAAATCCAGGGGAGACTGGTTACCTCCAGGGCCGACGTTATATAACGTTAGGGTTATATCCCTAACGTTGGTGAGACAATGAATGAACATGGCTTTCAGTCTGGGCTTTATCTCAGACACCGCACAAACTATGTACAAAACTTAAACATATTCCACCAACTCTGCTCCGGTCGCATCTACACGTCTGCTTCCTCTATCTGTCTTCTGCCCACTTTACACACACACTGAGCTCTCTTAAAGCAGCCGCAGCACCATTTTACAACAAATGCCTTATCGCGCTGATGTGACCGAGCCCGAGCTGAACCCGACCATCATTTCTAAATATCTGTCCGAACCCGGCCCGGCGGGTACCGTAGGGACCCGTCGGGCTCGGGTCGGGTATCCATGCCTTAATCCTTGCACATCATGCCTGCTTTTGTTGTTCTCATGGTGGTGCAGTTGTAAATTCAGATTTATAGTTGCAAGTTTCTATATCAAAAGTTAATTTCCATATGTGAAACACATCTACCTATCTATCTATAAATTGCAGGAACGTCTGTCTGTGTGTGTGTGTTGATGAATGCAGATATGTGCTGATTAGCTCTTATAACGGACCAGGTGGGTAGCGCACTGCCATGAGTCTGTGACGCTGTCTGATTACTCCACATTTTCATTGTGACATTTTGTGATTACATTCTGAATCTGCCCCGTTCTCTGTCAGGTAAATACAGTAGTAGGTAGTCCTACAATGTCTGCCTCTGATGTACAGCCTACACTGTAAGTCAGCAGTAGGCTATACAGTGGACTAAGTGGTTTGGGGTCCTTCTGTAAGTAATTTTGGGGTACAATTTGGTTTTGAAGAATTCTACAAGCAGCAATACCACAGGCCAAGCAATCGCCCATTCCAAACAGGCACATTTTAAATGGGCACTTTACTAGTAAGAACAAATGCCTAAAGATCAGAAAAACACAACATGAAATGTGAACACCCACTTAAGCTTTTGAAATCACCGTCAGACACCCGCCCACCTAGAGCCTGGGTCTGTCCAATGTTTCTGCCTAAAAGGAAGTCTTTCCTCATCACTGTTGCACTAAATGCTTGCTCTTAGGGGAATTACTGGAATTGTTGGGTCTTTGTAAATTATAGAATGTTATCTAAACCTACTCTATCTGTAAAGTGTCTTGAGATAACTCCTGCTATGATTTGATACTATAAATTGAACTGAATTGAAATGTGTCAGCAGTAATACAAATGTTTTCATGATTTGTAAGAGATAAGCTAAAATATGCCAAACAATGACACAATCCAGAAAGGGTGATAGAATGCAAAACCGGCATACATAGTACCTAAAAGTCCCATTGACATCCCTTTCCTATGCAAATCTCACAATTTGAAACTGCTGCTGAAAACGGGCAAATCTCAACAAAGCTTATAGTTGACATCAACTCGGTGGCTGTACCTTATTTGGCTCTAGTCTGTACCTTTGTCACGCCCCAAAATATACATAGGCCACTGATCTGAGACCAGTTGGTCTTCTGAATCTAGGTTGCGCAGATCTCAGAAATTTTATACATTGTTTGTCTGCTATTTCATTACTAAATTCACTTCTGAAACTTTTTTAAATCAACTATGTAAAGCTCAAATATGGGCCATTTACGAAAATGTATGGCTAATTGGAAATTTGGTACGACTGTGTCGGACATGAGAAGCTCCACAGTCTGACGTGACAGCGGCCAGTGCCGGCCGGGGTTGCTGCCTTGCCAGTCGTATTGTCCCCCTTCACAGACCCGCTGTGAGCTGGAGCTCTATCAGGATCTCACACATGAGCTTAGCTGTGAGCTGCGCTGTGTACTTTGGAAAGAAGAAAATTTGGAAGTTTTTCAAGGATATTGAAAATGAACCACGGTCGTAAATGCAGTGTTCCAGGCTGTACAATGGAATACTGGCGGTCGGGCATGTCTGAAGTTTTGAAGTATATCGGTAACTATAACAGACAGTGTGAAAGGTGGCGCTGAGAAAAAAAGATTGTGTTGCTGTGCAGTGTGTGTGTGTGTGGTGGGGGGGCATGGCACAGAGGGGAGCGGTGTGTGTGTGTGTGTGTGTGTGTGTGTGTGTGTGTGTGTGTGTGTGTGTGTGCTTCGCTCAACCAATCAGCGTACAGCTCATCTAAATATTCATGAGCATACCATATAAGGCAGAAAACCAGGGTTGCATTAGGGCGCGTAGAACAGCACCCGGGCCATTTTCAGCCCAACCAATGTTACATAACCTATTCAGAGACCTTAAGGAACAGTGTGAAATACCCTATATAATCATTCTATCACCCCTTTAAAATGAGTTGAAATTGATTTGGATAACTGATGGTAGCAGCGATGTGGTAGTAATGATCTAGCTCTTAGCTCATTCTGAAGATGCCACTGTTTACTAACCCCTGACCAATGCTAATGCTTTGGGTTGATTAGCTAATGGACCAGTGCCTGAATTTGTCGAAGAAAGGTGCCAGGACCCTAATTCAGCAGTTGCATGTGTCTTGGATATATTTATATTCACACTGTCAAAAATGAACTCGATAGTCGTGGCCGGTTAGCTCAGTTGGTAGCACATGTGCAGAGGTTTATTCCTCAACGCAGAAGGTCCAGAGTTCGAGTCCGACCTGTGACGGTTTTCCTGCATGTCTGCCTCTCATGGTGCCTCTCTCCCCTTTCATATCTCAGCTTTCCTATCCAATAAAGGCAGAAATGCCCCCCCCCCCAAAAAAAAAATTAACTTGATAGTTAACGCAAATTCCATTCAACACCAGAATTTGTCAAGTGATGACCCCCAAGCACGTTCTGTGATAAAGCTCCATAGTTTGGGAACTCAGGAAGCTGCAGCAGTAACGTTGTGGACAGTGTTGCCAACTTTGCAACTTTCTCGCTAGATTTGTGTCTGAAATGGTGGTTATGTGGACTTTGCATAAAATTGCTTGTTTGTTTTTTCCCAATAAATCATGATATGTAGCTTATTTTAGTGTAAATATCAGCCCATCAATAATACTGTGAATACTTCTAATAACAATTACAAGTAAGGGTATTCCTGTGGACATAAATCAAAAGAGCCAGTACTCAGTACTGCTGAGGCGCTGTAATGGACAGAAACAATGACGTGCCATCCAAATGATGCTGGCAGCATCTTGAACTCATTACAGAAACCGTTTTCTGAATTGTGTTGTGTTGGTTGGCAGTGTAGGGAAGCTTGAACAAGCGGCTGTAAGATGATCTGACCCTCCTGCAGCCATGTCATCTTCTACCGTCAAGATTTTTTTGCCGCAGAGGGCAGGAGGCCCTGCTAGCTAGCTTTATGAGCTGTTAGAGACCCAGACGCCATCTTGTAAATGCCCAATTAAATGAACACAGATCAGCAGGGACTGCAAAACTGCCCAGAAGGAACCATAAAATCTAATAAGAAGGGAAAGTTTAGAGCATAGGAGGCTCTGCTGAGGATAATTGCAGCTGGGGAATTACCTCTGCCACGCCACTCCATTCCTAACCCCCCGCTCAGGACCACTTCTAAATATCAAGCTGGTACTGTGGAGCAGGAGAGGCAAGAAATTCAATTCCTCACATTTTCATTCAGCGGGTGATAAAGTGAACGTGGGCCTCACTGGTCCAGCTCCCAGCTGGATGTTTTCAGCCTGAGAAATATGGATGGAATGAGGAATGGGGCTGTCTGCCGCTGGCCTGGAGAGATGATTCTATGCTGCATACATATACAACCAGGTGCCGTTACCTTGACAGCCTGAATAAATGAGACGACAGCAACAATAGGAGCTGCTTTTGCTTTGCCTTATACTATGCAACACAGGCATGGCAATGTAGTTTAATTTCTGTGGTGGACACAGGGCAAGACACAGCCAGTGACAGTGGCAGACTGCTCATATTGCTTGTTATACATTTAGAACACAAAGTGTCACACATGGCATACAGAACAGGCAGCACAGACAGAGAGAACCAGAGGAACAGGGAGGGGTCGCCTCTGCACATCTGCACGCCGTGTTAAGGGAGAAGGGAAAAGTCAAGGAAGCAGGGGCCCCAGGAGACTGTGATTCATATTCTTGTCCCCCCTCTATGACACACACCCAGCTGTATGCAGTCACACCGGTCAACTCACAATCGAACTGGAGCTGCACGCTGCACAATCCATCTGATCCCTCGGTTCTATGTGTGTGTATGTGGGGGGGGGCTAATACTGCGTCAACCAGAAGAAGGACAACAAAGAGAATCTCCTTCATTATTGAGGATCAATCTTTTTACAACTTGGGTCTTATTTTCACAGCTTTGGCCATCCTTCTTATGATCAATAATAACATTGTACTATTCAAGTGAATAACTGAGGTCTGGGAACACAGACTTTAAAGATAAAGTTTGATGGTTGTACACAGAGAAACAGAACTAAACTGTAGTTGACATCATATAAACAGAGGTGCAACACGTGTGTGAAGTGAAATGTCTTTGGTTGTAGTAACTTTATCGTTACTGATTGAGTTTCACTGGTACGGAGCTTCGCCTCCAACACGACAAATAGACTACAGTTATTATAACAATTATCACATTAGGAGGCAGAGGAATAGCTACATATTTAACCCCCTGATCAACAGAGAGACGGACAGTGAGAGAGAGAGAAGCCTAACTGCTAAACTAAAGTAGCTACCAGAGCTGGGGAACAACTGGGGAATTGGAGAGAAAGTCACTAAAAGGTGATCGCTATGAGTGCTTGAGTGAATGAGATATGTGAGAGAATATAACAGAAATAACTGCGTCAAGCTACCGAATCGAGATGCTATCAACACAGAAGCATGTCAGCCAATCAGGAGGCAGGACAGCAGAGCCAGCGTAGTTTCATTGATGAAAGCAAAATACACTCCGTATATCCATAATATCTTGCGTCCAATTTGGTGTTGAAGCCTGTCAGACTGAAGATCAGATGGCCTATTGGCGACCCTTGAGTAACCACAATTGGATGGTCTAACTGATGTGTGCAGAAATAATGGCCAAATCAACAAAATAAGACCCAAGTAGTAATTAACCCGAATTATCCTTTAACTATCATTATTATACACATAAAACCACAATGACATAACTCTGCATAAGTATTAAGATGTCACATACTGTACATCAGTGCCATGCATTGCATTTGGTGTATGGGACCTCAGCTGAGGAAAGAAATCCCATTATTATATAGTAGTTGCATTAGTGGAGTGCTGTCAGCACTTTCTGGACTCAGGGTCCAGGTAGTTTGGCTCAGGATTGATTGCACAGTGAAAACAATCCCTCTTCTATCTGTCCTTCACTTCGCTGTGCACACTGTGTCCTGGAAACAGGCAAAGAAATGTTGGCATTGAGATACAAGTTGATTTCTCGCATTGCTGCCAACCCAAGCTGTGGAAGTAAACAGTCTGTCAAATTGCTTTGCTCATCTGTGACAGTGTAGGGTCTAGCATATTGTTCCTTCATTTATATAAAAACATCTGCCAAAACCAGTTGGAAGACGAGCAAAGACCTTCTGTGTATCAATATTCCACTGAAGATTGAGAATGAGTTTTGGAAGATCTTTGTGAGAAATACTGTACTCCAAATGCTCCAGGGCTTGGTTTCTCTCTGCCCCATGCAGAAAAACACAAATGCAGTGCAGTTTTAGAATCCAGGGGAAAATATCATTAGGATCCTTGGTTGTCATGGTGTTTGTATCCCTCAGGACTGTGAAAAGCAGGCAATCACTGGAAAGGCCCAGAGCCAAAACTCTTATCCCACTGATAGCACTGCTGCTCTAACTGGTCGAGCAGTCTGTCTACTGAGTCCTCTTTGTTCTCTAGTTTCAGGTATCGTCTCCCACTGCCCAGGTCCAGCCGAGGCCAGCTCCGGCGCGTTTGCTCCTCTGCAGCATCCACGGCCTGCCAAGGCATGTCGACATAAACCTGTGAAGCAGCTTCTCTCCGTGTGAATGCTAGCTGATTTATGTCCCCTTCCTCTTCGCGTGTGTGGAGTCTATCAGTCCAAGCTATATAAGGCTTAGTCCTGTGGCTCAGACTGTGGCAGCGCCTCGGCTGGACCGCTGGGACATCCCCCTGGTCCAGGGTGGACATGGAGCTGGCAGACAGCAGGCAGCTGTTGGCAGGCTGCTGACCCCCGTACTCAGCACCACACTGTGTGTCACAGTCTGTTTGACTGGAGTTACATGAGTTGGAGTGGGAGGAGTGGAGGGAAGGCGGGGGCTCTGACTCCTGGTGGTGGAGGGCTTCTGTCTGGAGGACAGCCTGCTGGTAGACACTGTCCTCCACCCTGTCCTCCTGCTCTCTGGGCTGTGTGGTCCGGAGCAGAGGCTCCGAGCTGGCCAGCTGCTGCACACACAGGATGTTGAGATGGGCAGCTGGTAAACTGTTGACCCACTGGTAGTGGTTGGCCATGTAGTTGGCTGCTGCTATTTCTTTAAACTCGGCTGAGGGAACAGCCGCCGACACAGAGCAGAGGACACTGCGCATCTGAGCCAGCAGCATTTGAGTCTCTCTGTCCCGGTTTTCGTAAAGGACTGTGTTGGCACATATGAGGATGAAGAGCCCCACCCCCATGATGACCGGTCCCAGCAGCTTCATCCGCTCACTGTGGACCAGGCTGGCTGAGGACAGGAGGCCCTTAGCTCCCAGAGTCCAGCCAGAAGTCTGCGACTCGGAGATACTCTCCCCCTCTGCAGCTCCCAGGATGGAGGACCTGGATATCCGGTAGGGCCAGTATCCTGCCACGGCCAGAGCCGTGCCAACAACCACCACCAGGACCCCCAGCACCAGGAAGGCTCCGGGGATGGAGCGCATGCGAAGCTTGCCTTGGATTACCCCGTCCTTCTTTCGGCCTCGTAAGGTGAAGCGAGACCTCCGCGGGAAGGGAGGGGAAGCTGGAGCAACACCTCGGGCCTTCTGGGTCGTCATGGCAGTGGTCAGTCCAGAGCTGCTGCTCCTGGCACACCCAGTCAGAGGACTATGGGAGGGAGGGAATATTAAGAGTTAATCAGCTATACCAGTGTATCTACATGTTGCATCTATTAACTCAAATACATACGAGTCTGTATCTAACGGTGCATAATACATTAGTCAAAGCCTAACGTTTTTAACTTCTCTAGAAACTGTAGATCTATACAGGCTTTAATATCTAAATGTGTATTTCTACAAACGATTGTGATAAGGCAGTAGAACAGTCTGCATCTTCCATGTTGGTAATAAATCTTTAGCCTTTGAATGTTGTCTCTTGGATTGGTTTTTGAATGGAATGAATCAATCAGTTAATCAAAGGGAATCTTTTTAAGGATCCATCTGCTGTAAAGAAAGGAAAGAAAAGAAAAATGCAAATATAAAGATGTTCTGAAATCTTTTGCAAGATTGTTTATCAGTATCTGTCAAACTGTAGAAAATATTGGTAACGGTATGGGTGAACGATTAATGGAAATCAAATCGATATTGCGATGTACTAGAACACAATTTTCAATCTCAAAAGTGGCAATTTATTTAAATGCTACAAAATGTAACAAAATGAGGGTTGGAAACTCGTGGCCCCGTGGGCTTTAGGTGCCCTATATTGCCCTACGCTGCATGTGACATATGCCACTGAGAGCAGAAGAAGAAAACTACTTGTAAGATGCCACGCGCAAGCTTTAAAGCTTGCAGTGCTACTGTGAAAATGCTTTCAGTAATCCACCCTGTTGTAACAGTGTGTGGTCGAGCGACAGAGAGATGGTGGATCAGAGCAGACAGCTGTTCAGCTGTTGTTATTATCCATAGATTTCAGCATATGATTAAAGTAACATTACGTGAGCCGCGTTATAATATTCCTTCACGCCGACATCTCAGAAACACAGTAAATCCCGAACTGTACATCTTGCAGCGGAACATGAAAGTAGAATGACTATCATATTCCTTTCGTTGTATTTTAAAGACTGCACTTGAACTTTAAATGGAAAAACTAACAATTCCATTAAGAACTGACATGTTATAGGCTACTGTTTCAGTCTATAATGTGGCCATTTACATATGCAAATAACTAATTAGAAAACCTATTCTTTTAATAAAGATTTGACCATAAAGAAATGTTTCTTAAGCTTTTAGCCAGGATTTTGTTAAGGCAAACAGTAAAATAAATGAAAAGCATGTTGAAATTGGCAATGTACCAAACTAAAACAAAAAACATGATATTAACCAAACCGTGAATTTTGCGAACCGTTCCAACCCTAATATATATCAATACATTCATTTGTTATCCAAAGTAATCATGTTGGAGTTTTTCCTTAACTTAGTGATAAAGAGAGACAATTACAATGAGGAGATGTTTGTACTGGAGATAGATTTCTTTCGTGTGTTACTGAAAGAAGCAGATAAGTGTTTCTCAGACTGCTTGATGTTGCCTTCAATAACATTCTCTACCAGCCAGTTCTTGTGGTCTCCATGTTGTATCTCAGTCGTGATCTGCAGCTAAATTCACCCTGGCGAGTTCCCTGACAGAGCAAAGCCTCTGCACCACTCAACTAGAAGCAAACATCTGGCTTTAGAAAAGGAGTCTGGTGATACAACCAAATACTTTCCTTCTGTAATGCATTTTATCTGTCATCATGGCACACCAGACATGGATGCCTGGAATCCAGGCATATTTAGCCCTGTCTTAACTCACTTTGGTCATCCATTAGTGAGTGGCTGTTTACCTCGCACAGTTCGTTTTAAATGTTGTTGACTACTAAAAATAATTTGAGTGAAACTCCTCAAACTGTTCCAAACCTTCAATGTCTGTGGGGAGCTTGTAAATCAAATTAAGTACAAACTAAAGAAACACTCGCACATGTGCTGTTCTTCTGGAGATCCCACATGGTCATAAACATGGAAAAACGGTTTGTGTGAGGTCCTGGGCATGTTGCACTGAGTGTAAACTGTCAGACGCCTTACAGCTTGCTCATTTCTCCTTCTTCAGTGTGTAAATATTCCTGTCCAGATGAGGCTGGGCCTCAGCAGCTTTAATCAAAGCTTTTTAGATTTATTTTTTAAAGTTAGATCAGTGGTCCTCGGACGTTTTCTGTTATTCCCCCGTTAGGAGCCGAAAAAAATGCATGCCTCCAAACCTAGCAAAAATGAGACTGTCCTCCCTGAAAAATGCACACATAAGTGGTTTGTTCCAGCAGGATTCTGACCTGTATTTAGGTTTCTAGTGGCGGCGGCCTCTAGTGGCCGTAGTAGTTCTGACGGGAGCAAAGCAGGAAGTAAGGTGAGGAAGTATAAGAGCGCCAAATGTCCTGGTAAGGAGGCAGGTTGGGGGGGTGGATGGGTCAAAGAAACTCAGGACTTTCCCCCAGGAGACCGGGGTTCATGGTCCATTGGAAAAGAAAAGGAAACAGAATGGGGCTGATTGCCTGTTGCCCCACTGCAATTTGATTGGCTAATTTGCCAAATACTGTTGTCGTCAATATTTCGTAGTTGGTAGAGGTATTCTTTTAGAGAAGATAGTAACTGTGGTCACCATGAACCATCTGGATTATCTTATGGCGCTTACCCACTGCTAGTACCATCACTACTCGGCTCGGCTCGACCGCGGTGCCCATCCTTCTTTTGCCATTGCAGATTTACTACCGCCTCATGCGTGGCTGGTCGTCATAGCGACGCCGCAGGAAACTGCCATGACCTAACGCGACACACACACAGAACGTCGAAGGTGTGTTGTTATTTTCAGCACGTGGCTGTTGCCACAGCCAGAAGACACATTTTGTTTCAAAAGAAGCTGGAGGCTTTCTGTTTGGTTGTTTCTTTTGTTTTCTCCAGTGTGGGGGGTGGGAGAGGGTTTTTGTTCTTGAATTTGTTCTGTATGTCTGAATGATAAATGGTGTTAAAAAATAATCAAAAATTGATCTCCAAAAAAAAAAAAAAAGAAGCTGGAGGCAGCAAAAAAAACACCGCTGGCTAAACTATTTAAAAATGGCGGGTTTGTTCAGGACACCCCCCGTCTGTCGCTAGTAATGATGACGCAGTGATTATTGTGTGATGATTCTCTCCGACCAATCAGTAGTCTGCAGGTTTTCACGTCACCTTTTGGTATCGGCTCAGCTCGCTTGGAACATCGACGGAGGTGGCACTAAAAAAAGTACATGTTAGGTAGTACCAGGTACTTTTTTTGCATAATGGAAAAACAAAAAAGGCGAGTAGAGTAGAGTCGAGGCACGTCGAGCACCTGCTCGACCTGCTCATGGTACCTGCTCATGGTAGGTACATGGTACCTACCATGTAATGGAAAAATGCCATTATAGACATAAACACCTGGGTGGCCACCAGTAACCACTGGCTAACTGCTAGCTTGTCAGACTATGCTGTTTTTGATGTGTGTCATTGGAAGGGGAAGGTACCGGGTCAAGAACAGGGGTTTCCGCATAGACTGTATAAGTCAAGAAAAAAAATGTAATTCCCCCATGGGGATCAATAAAGTAGGTCTCCTTTTTCAAAACACATGGATCGCCACCTGGTGGCTGGCTGCAGTACAGGTCATGAGCCATGCCCCCTCCATGTTAGTGGATAGGACCAAACAAAAAAATCATAGTACACATCAAATAAACGTTTCCTAAAGATCATTTTTCTGATCAGTTTGGTTAAATTAGTTATTTGATGCTATAAGAACAGGGGAAACGTCATGATTGACAGCTATGAATGACTTGCGTGTGATATGTGGGGCGTGTCTATGGGCGGGACTTAGATACCGCAGCTCCACCACCCGATCACTACTGCGGCTGTGTTTGAAACTGTTCCCTATCACGGAAATAGTTCCCTATATAGTGTGTTTGCCATTTTGTAGCGGTGTTCCAATTCTCCGGTTAACTTCATACACCATATTGCCCACTATAAAATACCCACAATGCATAGCTAATTTGAGTGTACATACTATGTACCTTACATGTTACTCCCGTATCCCACAATGCAACGCGGTCGTGTTTTCCCAGAGGAAAAGAAGAAGTAGAAGGACCCGCAGAAACTGAAAAGTAAAAATGGAGCGGACTTTCCTTTCTAAACAGTGGAAATGCAACATGCAACATACTGTATATACAACCTTTTACTTCCCTCCTGAGTTTGTTGAAGGGACTTATTAGAAGTATTTTAGTTTTTGTTTGTTTACATGATGCCTCCGTCACACAAATAACCGGTGCATACGGTACAACGATGTGTTCTCAGTGAGTGTCTGAAATCTGGTTTGGTTGTTCCCTATATACTTCACTATTTAATAAGCACTATATAGGGAATAGTGAGGGAGGGAATGAGGGAATGATTTCGAACACAGCTTATGGCTCCAAAATTACAAGATGGCGGCGCCCGTATCCGGGAGAATTTGGCTTCACTTTCTACAGCGGGAGGAAGTGGAGGCGCGTCGGCCATCTTTAGAAACAGTTTGTGGTCAAGAAGAGCCTTTCAGGATCTTTGGCATCTTTCTGAGAGGATTACCAAAAATGAAAGCAGCACGACAACATTTAAAATGGAGCAAACCTAGCTAAGGTTACCCAAACTGACAGCGCATACAAACGGGAAATGTAGCAGAACAAGTATGAGCCCAGTCGGATTGTCACCTGTGTTAAACTGTGTGGGAAATGTGAAATTATATCAAAATTGTGTAATTTTTTGGTTTTCCATGTGTCCAAAGTAATAGTTGCCCCACCATTTTCCACCTAAAAACACCACTGCATTGAGCCATCATCATGCTGTCCATCTGTTTCCCAGCAGCAGACGAAGATGGACTGGAGCCAGCTCACTCCTGGGAAGCCACAAGTTGTGCTTCACGATGAATAGATAAAGTGTATGGAAAAAATGCGTATGATAACCTTACAGCAGGCTGTGGAAGGGTGGAACCATAGCCTACTATAAACATGTCTCTTTTTCTTCAAGCAAGCCGCGGTTCTTTTTTATGAAGCCTAACAGAGGCAGGCAGACCCCTGAAATCATCTTCATTCAAGGCTTCAGTTGTGGAAAAATCTGAATATAGGCTAGCTTATTCACTCGACAGGAATAAGGCGTTTTATCTTTACCTTAACGATGGACTGCCGCGCCGTGCCGAGCCGTGCCGGACTACCTCCTAAAACTGTGTCTGCTGTATGGAGGCTACACACAGACAGGAATGTGTCTGACTGACGTGCCGCTGCATTCCTCTACAACACACACACACACACACACACACACGCACGCGCACACACACACACACACACACACACACACACACACACACACACACACACACACACACACACACACACACACACACACACACACAGTCATTAATTAAACTGAAAGTCCCAGTAATAACCAGTTGATGTCATTCAGCAGTGTGACTGCAGCCTAATGTTGAAGTTCTCTGTGATTCTAACCCAACAACCAGCAGCGGGGACTTTCGGAAACTTGCCTGTATTTCTCCGATCCTGTTGCAGCTTGTTCATAGTTGGAGAACACATAACATCCTGATCATTTTGGGATGAATAGTCTCCATGATGTGCACGGCCCAGATGTTAACTCTGTTCAAACGCTATCATAGGCCACGCTGTCTTCACCAACTCCTCCAGACTGTCCGACAGAAAGCTCGTTTCTTCCCGAGAACAGTTAGGCTAAATTACGCAGCGGCCAGCACCGCTCGCATGGCTCCATGGCCCCGCTGTAGTCTGTCTGCGCTGCGGCCGCCAGCTTCAAATGGACCAGCAGTCAAGCGAGCAGCAACTAACACCTCCGCTCTAGAATACACTGTGTTTTTCAAAATAAAGGTATTACCAGTGTAAGTGTTGTGCTGAACACCGCCCCCCCCCTCGCGTTTAGAGGTCTTTACCAGAATCAGTAAATAAGTAGCACTTACGAGGAATTTGCCATGGTTGTTGGTGCATATATAAATATATTAAACACTAAAATATATATATATATGAGAATGTGCACAGGACAGGTAGCCTATTAAGCCCAATGCAGGATGTAGGATTAAAGGCCAATGCATGCTTCTGCTTTAAATCGATGCCGTACGTAGGTAGCCTACGTGGCGATACCGACGTGCAACTCTCAAAAAATGTAACTACACATCGCAGCGACACAGACCACAACAACTGTGATCGGTAAATATTGTACTTTTTACTCCACTTTATTTATCTGACATCTAAAGTTACTGGTAGGCCTATAAGTTGTTAAAACGCCACCTCGACCAAATATGGGTAGGGTAGGGTAGGGTAGGGTAGGGTATGTATGGACTTATCTAACTCCGGGGGATACGGTGAATAAGCTAAAGTCCCAATAAGTCAGCGTGTTCCTTTAAGTTTAGACACAAAAGGTGACCATCCTGTGGCGACAAAACGACTAATTAAGATTAGAAAAAAGAGAAGCAGGGAATTTCGGCAGGGGTGTATACCCCCGCGTATTCTCATGTGTGTATCAAGTATCCGTCTCCTCTAGCTGTTGTGGTTGATATGACCTACTGTAGGTCCCCAAGCTTTGACCAGACACAAAAATGGTGACAGCAAAGCACTGTGATGTCACGTGGTCCTTATAAATATATACCAGAAACTACAGTATGCACAAAGGACTACTTGCACCTTAGTGCTGCTGAATTTTTGATGTTATTTAATGAATCTATTTTTTTTTATATCTGTCATGCTTTTGTTTGTCAGTACATTTTTCAGCTTGACATTTTTAGTAATGCATGGAATAAAAATATATTAAAATGCTTATGATTTATTATTACAACTTAATGTCCAATTGAGTCAAGATCATAAACCATAGTATTTGAATGTCTTGAGGGATCTGACACCTGCTGTTCCTGCAGTCAAGTTAAGTCTCCTGAAAGGTCAAATTAAGTATGACACATATGTTTAATTTAGTTGCTTTATAAAGAGCGCTGGTGAAGTTTTTTGCATAAAGATATGAAAGTAGAGGAAAGAATAAATATATCTAGCCACCTTCGGGTCAACTGCGCTTACTAGAATTAAAACAAATGGTGATAGTGACCTATGCTGCCATTATAATTTTAATTTAGTTTTTATTGAGATATAACTAATTCTTATTTAACTGACTGTGTGCAAGACAGCTATGAATGTCTTAAATTGTACCAAAGTAGCAATTTTTTGTAGTAAATAAGACAAACTTATTTAGGTTTGATTGTTGCATGCACTTCACAGAAACTATTAATCCTTTTTGTCCAGAAGATTTCAGAGTTGTCAGATTTTCTGGTAAGCTACTCTTTGGTTCCAAGTAGTTGAATTAAGAGTACAGTATTTTTGAAAATCTGCTTACTCTTCATGTTAACTCCTCTCTTGGTCTTGTAGTAATAGACCTGTATTTGCAGCAATTAAATATCACCATATTTGAAACCCTTTTAACAATAGACCCAGATCAAATGTACAATAAAAGGCAGATGTGATGCCATTAGGTTCTTAGTGTGACAGTGTTTAGTCAGTTTTTAGTGTGACAGCGCTATTAAATTTAAGCAGGTAATAATGAAAATAGCTCTTCACCACTTTTTATTACATTTTTGGGAGAATGACTTGGATTGATTAATTAAATAAAGTATGAGCACCCAGTGCCTACTGATGTCTGGCAATACAAAACTAACATACTACAAAGTTGTGCATTTTCTTTGGGCTACTCAAACAAGCTGCAAAGGAGATCCGTGCTTGATTAGTGTTGCCTGACCTCCTTCTTTACTGATTGGGTGATTAGAGTTCAAATCTATTGGCTGTGAAAGCCACAGGGCGGAGTTGATTATCAAAACGCCACCAGGTGTCTAATAAGCATCTGGTGGCGTTTATTAAACGCCTGGTGACGTCACACGCGTGGTGGCGTCTAATAAACGCCACCTGGCGTATATTAGACGTGCAGTGGCGTTTAATAAACGCCAGGTGGCACCACAAACGGCGTTCGGAATGCCGTGCGAATTGTGACGAAATGTGACCCTTTTGGCGTTCCATAGATTGGTCCTCTAAGCCGTGTCTTGGTAGCATTGCATTTCCCCCGACTCATTTCCAGGTTCTCCTTCTCCATAAACAACATGAAATCAAGAAGAGGGTTAACTTTTCCTGCTACAGATTTCCCACCGTGGTCAGAAAGCACAGGGGAGACACTTTGTTTCTCTCACTATGCCTCCCGAGTTGGTACCGCTCCAAAGGGAATCACGTCACTCTCTCACTCGCTCTATCACACACTCCCCAGCATACAAACATGTTGCTATTCAACACAGACACCAAAGTACAAGTATAAACTTAAGGCCACTTAGCTAGGCTATGGCAAAAGCTCTGCATAGAGACCCGCAGAAGCATAAATCCGCCTTAAAAGTCAATGTCAGTGGGGGTCCGGGGCCTTGTTAATGAGGCTGATTGCAGAGGGGAAGAAACTGTTTTTATGGCGTGAGGTTTTGGTCCTGATGGACTGCAGCCTCCTGCCAGAGGGGAGGTTTGTGCCCAGGGTGAGAGGGATCCGCTACAATCTTTCCTGCCTGCCTCAGTGTCCTGGAGGAGAACAGATCCTGGAGACATGGCAGATTGCAGCCAATCCCCTTCTCAGCAGAGTGGATGATACGCTGCACTCTGCCCTTGTCCTTAGCAGTGGCAGCAGCGTACCTGATGATGATGGAGCAGGTGAGGATGGACGTAATGATGGCAGTGTAGAAGTGCACCATCATAGTCTTTGACAGGTTGAACTTCTTCATCTGCAGCAGGAAGTACATCCTCTGCTGATGTTCAGCTCCCACTTGAGGTCCTTGGAGATGACGGAGCCCAGGAAGCGGAAGTGACTGTGGAGTCACCCAGGGTGATGGGGGCGGGTGGGGCTGCGTCCTTCCTAAAGTCCACAACCATCTCCACTGTCTTCAGAGCGTTAAGCGTCAAGTTGTTCTGACTGCACCAGATCACCTGGTGGTCAATCTCCCACCTGTAGTGTAGGCGGACTCATCCCCACCAGAGACGAGTCCAATGAAGGTGGTCTCGTCCATGAACTATTGGAGCTTGACAGACTGGTGACTGGAGGTGCAGCTGTTGGTGTACAGGGAGGAGAGCAGAGGGGAAAAAACACAGCCTTGAGGGGAACCGGTGCTGATGGTCAGAGAGTCAGAGACGTGTTTCTCCAGCTTCACATGCTGCTTCCTGACAGACAGGAAGTCTGTGGTCCACCTGCAGGTGGAGTCAGGCACATGCAGCTGGGTCAGCTTGTCCTGTAGCAGAAAGGATGGTGTTGAAGGCAGAGCTGAAGTCCACAAACAGGATCCTGGCGTAGGATCCTGAGGAGTCCAGGTGCCGGAGGATGAAATGAAGAGCCATGTTGACTGCGTCGTCTACAGACCTGTTGGCTCTATAGGCAAACTGCAGGGGGTCCAGAGGGAGGTCGGAGAGGGTTTTGAGGTGAGCCAGAACAAGGGGCTCAAAAGACTTCATAACCACAGAGGTCAGGGCGACAGGTCCGTAGTCATTCAGTCCTGTGATCCTTGTTTTCTTGGGGACAGGGATGATGGTGGCATGTCTTGATGTATAAAAGATGTCTGTGAACACCAGAGACAGCTGATCAGAACAGTGCTTCAGGGTGGAGAGAGAGACAGAGTCTGGTCCGGCTGCTTTGTGAGGGTTTTGTTTTTTGTCTGTTGACTTGTCTTTCCTGAATGGAGAGAGTTGTTGTAGTGGCCTTGGTGATTGGTGCATACATACACAAACAAACCTATTAAACATTTATAAGAATAAACAATGAATACAGAAACAAATATATACACATTAGTTTAAGTAGTTTAAGCACTGCGTCTGCTGGACAGCACTGTCTTTCAAAGACTCCTTCAGACAGAAACTGATATGCTGAAAACTGTTGTTGGATCCTCTCATCTCTTCCTGCCTTGCTAAACCTGTATTTTGACTCTTTAAACCAGTCTCTGTCCCCGCTCCTAAACACCTCTTCCTTCACCAACCTTAGCTGTCCGAGTTTGGCTTGTCGTTGTACCTGTTAGTGGTACGTGATGGTATACAGCTGTCCTCACACAAGCTGATGTATGATGTCACAGCCTCTTTGTACCGGTCCAGAGTGTTGGTAGCAGTCTTATAAACATCCCAATCTGTGCAGTCCAAACACGCCTGAAGCTCCGCCACAGCTTCATTGGTCCACTTCTTAAATGTCCTCACAACAGGTTTAAGAAGTTTTAGTTTCTGCCTGTATGAGGAAATCAGGTGGACCATGGCGTGGTCTGAGTGTCCCAGTGCAGTGCAGGGGACTGTGTGATATGCATTGCTGACTGTAATGTAACAGTGATCCAAAATATTCTCTATGGGGTGCCGTTTGTAAAGCGGCTCACGCTGAAAATAACAGCAACATTTTGTCACATTTAGCTTCAAACAATGTTTATAAAACTGGTATGAATTTTTGAGGGTCACTTTTTTGCACATTTACAACAATATTTGTCAACTTAGAAATAGTTAAATTCAAATATTAAATGTTACACCTAAATGTTAAATTTAAATCTAAATGTTAAATCTAAATATTAAATCTAAATTTAAATATTAAATCTAAATCTAAATGTTAAATCTAAATTTAAATGTTAAATCTAAATGTTGAATCTAAATGTTAAATGTTAAATCTAAATGTTTCGAGATGCATTTTGAATGTGCATATTAGTTAAATATTTAGTTTCACCCGAAACATTTAGATTTAACATTTAGATTCAACATTTAGATTTAGATTTAACATTTAAATTTAATATTTAGATTTAATTTTTAGATTTACATTTAGATTTAACAATTTGATTTAGATTTAGCATTTAGATTTAACATTTAGGTGAAACATTTAATATTTGGATTTAACTATTTAAAATATCTCTAACTTGACAAATATTGTTTTAAATGTGCAAAAAAGTGACCCTCAAAAATTCATACCAGTTTTTTAAACATTGTTTGAATCTAAATGTGACAAAATTTTGCTGTTATTTTCAACATGAGCCGCTTTACAAACGGCACCCCATAATTCTCCTCTCTGGTTGGACATTTAATAAACTGTCTGTATTTGGGGAGCTCATGGCTGAGGTTACCTATGTTAAAGTCACGAGGACAATAACAAAGGAATCCGGGTCCACACACACTATCTGGTCAGCGAGCGCTCATAAAGTCTATAGTTAAATTTAGGCAAGAAAAGATGAGCCGGATAAAGAGCACCGTAAGGTCACGGTCTTTTCAGAGGCCATTGCAGTTACACGGCAACACGCCGACTTATTGGGACTTTGTCTTATTCACTGTATTCCCCAGAGTAAGATAAGTCCTCCTCATCTCCGTGCGTGTCGTAACTCTGTCTGATGCACCCATGGCTAGCCTAGCTTAGCACAGATCCTGGAGGTAACCGGCTCCATCTAGCCTACTGCTCCCAATAAGTGACAAAATAACGCCAACATTTTCTTATTTACATGTTGTGATTTGTATAGTCACAGCGTGTACAAATAACAAGGTCACATGAGACACAGCCATCTTCTAACCGTATACAAACTGGGAACTATATTCTCAAAAGGCAAAGCACTGCTTCTTCTGCTACTTGGGCGGAGTGATTTCCTCGCAGCACCTGAGAAGCCCCGTGGTGAGGAGCAAAGCGTTCGCCTGGAGTAATAATACACTCCGCCCAAGTAGCAGTGCTTCGCCTTCTGAGAATAGTTCCCAGTATGTATAATGAGAAGGGTATGTATGGACTTATCTAACTCTGGGGGATACGGTGAATAACCTGAAGTCCCAATAAGTCAGCGTGTTCCTTTAAGTTTAGACACAAAAGGTGACCATCCTGTGGCGACAAAATGACTAATTAAGATTAGAAAAAATTTCGGCAGGGGTATATTTGTGGCACAACAACAGAGTAATTTAGTTTGTATAAGCTTTTCCCAGGATGCCAAGTCCCACAAATTCCCAGAAAGAACATAAAGGATGTGACCGAGCCTTTAGGCTACTGCCCTGCTCAAGTACTGTAGGCCTGCTGTAGTACAAGTGTGAGGGAGTTGCACTTTGCTAATATTACATTTATTTACTTTATACTCTACTTACATTTGAGAGGGAAATATTGTACTTTTTACTCCACTTTATTTATCTGACATCTAAAGTTACTGGTAGGCCTATAAGTTGTTAAAACGCCACCTCGACCAAATTCTTAGTTGACTTAAATATAACAGTACAAACATATATAATAACTTACAATAACATAAAATAAAATTATTAGGTCTAAATAATATTCACTCACATACACTGATAGTTTGGACCGTTGGTCTGTTGATGATCAATCAGGTCAACTAATTTTTCAGTAATAGAAATCTTACTTGCAATAGCTTTCTTAATTACTTTTAAAGTGAAGTTATTTAGACTCCCAGAAAAGATGTGTACCTGAATCCACTCGTATGCTACCAGGTTGTGAAAATGTATGTATGCTTTTTTTTTATCATCTTATTATTTTATGAATGTTTTGACATGCTGGCTTATACATTACCCAGGAATAATCAAATACCAACCATGTGTGAGGGTCTCCCTAGGTTGCTAAAATCACAGATTCACACACACACACACAAAATGATGCAGAATAGATAAAGTATATTAAATTCATTCAAATCTCATGTTGCATTATTTTTATCAGTCTTCCTCTTTGTATTCCTTGCATAATGACATTGACCAATATGTGCCTTCGCAGGGAAAAAATCACTCTTTTTCTATCCACACAGACACTATATCCTTCATTTATGATGTGATTGAATTAAATTAGATAGACAGACAGACTTCATTGATCCAAACTGGGACATTTCTGTTATCAGTTAGCTCAGTGTGTTGTTTCTATAGGCTATGACTCCATGGATAAAACCAATCCCAAGAATCCCAAGAGAAACAGACATGGCTATTCGTCTCCACCTAGTGGGTGCCAAGTGATGTCACACAGTGTAAATCAAGTCTTGCACAAAGTTCATTTTCACCTGCTCAGTTCCATCATATGGAACATTTGGATCTCTTCATACACCAGCTGGCAGTTCGACGGTGTCAGAGCTGATAGGAGCTGCGATGGCAGCACCACCTGCTGGAAACTGACAAACAGGATGAAAACCCTCTTGGTACAATGAGTATACTTTCTCTTATGTTTTACTATTACTATCTTGTAATGACAAGTCGTACATTTGATCTAGTATCTCAAAATGTTGATTTATTCGACGTAGACTATACAAATTCCAAATGGATAAACACTTTTGTTCCACAATGCAATAATCATGGAAATTGGAGCATGTAGCATGTACAGCTTATAAAAAGTGACTCCATAAATGAATTAGCTGTGAAACAGGCCTTCGGGACAGCTCTGAAAACAAAATCTAAATAGGTAAATCCATGTAGAAACACGGTTTAAGTTTTATATTTCACATTGGCTTCAGGATTGATTGAGTAGCACATTTAGTTTCTGGTGTTGAGCACAGATATGAGACACTCTCATGAAGTCCAGGCTGAACTCATGTTTATGTCAAACAGAGAGTGTGTAGTTAACGAGATAAGTGAACCGGAAAAAAGGGGATGAGAAGATGAGATAGGCTCATTTTCAGGTTCATACTTATGCATTTTGGGTTTCTACTAGAACATGTTTACATGCTTTAATGTTTCATAACACATCATTTTTCTCATATTGTTTGAATATATTTGTGTTCACCCTCATTCTGAAACGCTCGGTTTCAGCGCCTGTCTCTTTAACCCCCCGCACAAACCCAAAATGCCCAGTCTCCTCTGATTGGCTTGTGAGAAAAATATGGTACACCTTTGCAAAGGTAGTTGTCATGCTGTGGGTGGAGATACTCAATTCGGGGGGATTGGCTGGTTGAATCCCATGTTTTCTGATCCAGTACACACAATTTGATTGTTTAATTTTACTTTACACGTTTTATGTCCATCCTAACATTTTGGGACAATGTTGAAAATAACACTCCACACAAACATGTTATCCTTTGGATTCAGTGTGTTTTGTGGATCTTACATAAATCAAAAATACATTTTTGTTGCAGATCCATTACCATGACTTATTTCCTTTATGTCCATACTGTCAACAGTAAATAAAATGTCCCAGCGAGGTACAGAAAAGTCCAGAGTTTCAGCAGTAAATGGGCTCCGGCAGGCTGGATGTCATACAGTCCTGTTGTGTGGAGAAGTCTGCTGGCTGCCAGTGACACTCTATCAGAGCGTCGTACAGTTCCTCACTGAGCTCCATGAACTTCCTGTTGGCCTCCACCACATCCAGCTCGGGGCTGGGGTCTGCAACACACACGCACCGCACATCAACTTCCACCAGCACACCAAATACATACATGGCATTCAGAAAAATAACTAACTAAATCAAACATAAGATGAAATATAAAAAAAAATAAAGCAACAATTATTAAATAAATAAAATAAATAAATAAATAAATATGGGAAAAGCTGGTAAATGGACCCAATGTGATAATTTGTCAAAAATATATATTATAAAAAATGTCAGCATTAACTATTTATTTTGCGTGACATGTCTTACGAGTTTTAAAATCTCACACGTCATCATTTTTAAATTAAACTAAATAAATGAGCTATATCCTGTTAATCAGTGAGCTTTAGAGTTGTTGGTAGGTCAGGCTAGCTGTTTCCCCCTGCTTCCAGTCTTTATGCTAAGCTAGGCTAACCACAGCCTGACTTTAACTTTCCAGCTTCGGTCCCTCCTACAGGTTGTCTCATTGGAACTGCAGCTCGTGCGCTGTAGTTCCAATGAGCCAACCTGTAGGGGGGACCGAAGCGGCGCCCCGCCAATTCGGTCCCCTTACAGGTTGGCTCATTGGAACTACAGCTAGTATGCCTTTAAGACAGACATGAGATTGATCTGAACATCTCACTCTGAAGTGTATTTCCCCCCCCCAACATTGAATGTTTTTATGCATTTATCCTAAGAGTAGAAACCCTTCATTCAGAGTGGGTTGCTGTGTAGGCTTCAAATGATATCAGTTATTGAAATGTATTTGCTCTTATTGCCGAATACAAAATTGTACCAAAGAGGAACTAAACCCAAATATACTGCTTCAAATATGCTTATTTTATCCTTTCATGACATCACCCTTGGACTAAACATACTAAACTATCATAACTGATAGATATGTCAATAATGAAAAGAACAGTCATTTACCATCCCTAATCCCAATACCAACCTTCAAGTCCATCATCCTCCTGAACAGCTTCACTTTCCTAAAAAGAACAGAAACACGTTAGAATGCCTGCTGTGATGAAGAGTGCCAGGTGTGGCCAGTGGCTGTGTGTACGGCAAAGAGAGCTGACCTGTGCTGGGGGGTACTGGGTGTAATCATACTGCGGCTGGTAGTTGTAGCCGTAGCCTCCTCCGGTCTGGTCGTAGCCCCAGGAGGGGTAGTAGCCCGGGTAGGCCTGCTGCTGGTACTGGCTGTACTGATCATAGCTGGGTCTGTATCCTGAGCTGGACTGCCAGGATTTGTGCTCCGACGGCGGCTGCTGCTGCTGCTGCCTGTTCCTTAGACTCAAGAGGAAGGAAGAGAAACGCCGTTAAACTCCAATCACTTGGCTTGTGCTCCTGGCACTAAGAAACCCAGTTGCCGGAAAGGAGCGAAGACAATGAGGAGAACTCACTTGTTAGCAGCCAGGCTCAGTCTCAGAGGTTTACCGCCCAGTCCCACTGCGCCCTGACATTCCTCTAAAGCCCGCTTCTGCAGCCGCTCATCTGGGAACTGAACAAAGCCACAGCCCCTACAGCCAGACACAAATAGACAGTGTTTTAAGAGAGCGCCCTGAAAAAACAGCTGACCGGATCTTTATACTGTGTTTGAGGAGTACAGCTAGTCTGAACTAAAGATGTTCCGACACTGATACCAGTATCAGAAAAGCCTCCGATTCTGCCTAAAATGCTGGTATCGGAAAGTACTCGAGTTTATGCACCGATCCCCTACCATGTAATTTAGCCCTGAAAAATCTACTTTGACTTTTTTTCCATTATGACTGACTGTCAAACTGCATAATAAAAGAGAGTTATGTGGAGTTAACTGTTTGTGTTTGTTCACGTTTCACAAAGAGTTTAACAACAAAGATAGAAATCATAACATATCCATACAGGGACGAAGTACACACGGAGATCCACTGGTAAGAACTAATGAGGTTTAACCATGTATCCAGCTAATTTCAATAGCTCACGTTACTGTATTGTGTCAACAGATAACTTCATTTAATAGGGGCTTTCCAACCGGAGGGATTTTTGCAGTTCTTAGAACTAAACGTTCCTAGAACACTTTTTTCATCGTGTTCCGAAAGGAAAATTTTGGGGATTTTTAAGTTCCTCTGGCCGCAGTAGCGTAGTTTTCTAGCTACTACTTCAGAGCAGTCTTTTCCCTTTTCCTAGGTGGACTTGATTGGTCGAACTTATAAGTCACGCCCACTGCCAATTCGGAACTTGCAGACAGAGCAACAATGGGACATTTTTAACAATTTTCACCATCTTATTCATCATTAAATTCACTTCTGACAACGTTTTAGGCGAGAAATTAACTGTTTAGATTTCGAATATAGGCAGTCTTGCGAAAATTGATGCCGAATTGACAATTTTCTTCAAAGTTTTCGGAGTTGAGAAGCTCCATGAAGTGAGGCGACAGCCAGCAAGCGCCTGCCCCGGCCTCTAGCTCGTTGCTCGGCCAGTTATGCTCAGACACCTCGCTGTGAGCTGGAGGTCTCTCAGACCACTCTCGTAAATAAGAGGCTTTTATTTCGCCGTTCGTTTGTTTAAATATCACAACACATGTCCATCATAAGATTAACGGGAACCTGTGGTTAACTGTCTTTTCAGAGTTAAACTCCACAAGCGTGTTCTGCGACACACACACACACACACACACACACACACACACACACACACACACACACACACACACACACACACACACACACACACACACACACACACACACACACACACACACACACACACACACACACACACACACACACACACACACACACACACACACACACACACACACACACACACACACACACGGGGGAAGAGTAGTTCTTAGAACTGCTTGTACTTTTCCTCTAAAAAGTACAAGTACCATCCGGTCGGAATGCACCTAATATTGTATGTGGCGTTTTCTTTTGCAGGGTGAAAATGTTCCACCAAAACAAGTTCCTTCCTGAGACTATTTAGCAGAGACACCGTTGCTGCATCCGGAGCTTAGCCATTGTGATTGCTTTAAAAGAAATGCAAACAACCCTGAGTGATTTGTTTTCCTATCCCAGAATGCATCTGTGGTGTGGCCAAACCTTACTCCACAGAGCTGTGGGTTTTAACCAAGGGGGTAAGCTTTGCTTCAGAGCTTGAACCTCCTATGGCGCCATTTTGATGCTACCAAACGATCACCTGATGTTAACATTCCATTGACTGCCATTCATTTTGGTGCCACTTTGACAGCGAATAACTTTACATCTGAAGCATTTAAAGTGACAAAATTTGTCCATTGTTTATTTCTAAAGAAACACGACAATGTATAAAAGGCTCCATTACCTTGTATCTCACGTTATGGCTCCGTTTTTTTGTAAAAATAGGCTAACGATTGTGTCATAACCACGCGACTTAATGTCGCATAGTAGAGGAATTACCGTACAGTACAGGAGAAGCTCGCAGGCAGTTTCGACTTACATTAGCTGTTTAAGTTGAATTACTAATGTTAACTAGCATTTTAGTTAGCAATAATTAGCCTGTGTCCATGTTATCTCCTTACATACACCTACGCTCTCCGTCTCTGCAATATTCGGAATGAATAAATTAATATATAATTTCTCTTGGCACAGCTACCAGAAGACATAACTTTCAGACAGGTTGCTCACGTCACATTTACGTTGTCTCTCTCAGTTGGAGGCTGCGCAGTAACGCTAGCCATCACTGGAAAAGTGCTTCTAATATCCTTCACTGGTCTCCGTCCAGAGACACGGGATCTGTTGGTCCATTCTTATATACTGTCTATGGTTTTAACAAGGAAGAAGAATGCACGGGATAAAATCTGCTGCATCAGATCACGCCGAGTGTTTTCTTATTATTAGCTGAACCTACTTTGTAGAAGGAATCTCACCTCACAGACTCTTCCGTCAGATAAATACTGTTGAAAGGCTCAGTGAGCACAACAGATGGCTCAAAGTGAAGAGAAGTATGGAAGTTAAGACTTAAATCACTTCTCTGGGAGACGTTTTAAGGAAGGCAGGACCAAAGCAGTCCCAACATACGTTCATGTGTTACATATCTCCTACTTGTTGCATGGCGACGTGTAATTACTCACTTGGAGTTGCCCATGCTGTCCAGCACCACTTTCCCCCCCCGACAGGAAGGGTAGCGGTTGTAAAAGAACTCGTAAAGCATCCCATCATCCACTTCTGGAGTTAGATCTCCCACAAACAGAGAATACATCTGACTACAACAAGAGGAAGAAAACAAAGCCACAAAGACACATGATTGCTCAATGAAAGGAGGAATCATTCATCAGTTTGTCAAAGTCATGTTTGGATATCTGGCTTCACCATTTGGACTCACCCACTGTCTTGTTTCCCAAAGGTGGCTCGGTTTAACTTGAATCTGGTTGGCTGGGAGAAAGAAACAATGTCCAGCATGCCATTTCTCAATAGTTTCCTTTAACGGAGACAAGAAAAACAAACATGGCTAGTGTACGAACAATCCTCTTACCGGATTGGCTCCTGGTAAGGCTTTCCCGTTGATTTTGCGGAGACACCTCTCCGCTGTGGCTTCGTCACTCATCTCCACGAAGCAATAGCCCAGAGCCCCCCTGGGGGACGACACACTGTTTAACTCAGAGTAGCACAACTCCAAAAACGGACAAGGGCCTGTGGATTTAGTTCTCACCCTGTCATCTTGTTGCGTATGATCCGCACGTTAACCACCGTCTCCCCCATGGTGGAAAAGGATCTGGTGATAAACTTCTCATCCATGTAGGCCTCCAGCTACAGAACAGCAGAAAAACAGAGAGGAAAAAAACTGCTGAGGAATCATTCAGTTACAGCAGTGTTTAGGGCTGGGGTGGCTTCACAAGTTCTGATTTGCAATTTCAGCTGATTCTCCATCATTACATCACTTACAGTTGTGAAACAGGTTCTAGACTTAATAGGGACAGACTTAACGCTGTTAAAGTCCATTTTTCCATGTTGTAAACCTTTATTCTATGTGTAAAAACAGAAAACGTCAGTTTCATTGTTTTGCCTCCATCCAGAGTGGCCTGGACTGGACTGAGGGTCCGGATGGGAAAACGTGTAAAAACGTTTTCACAAACAAAAGATATAGAAACTTAAAACTCTGAAAGTAAGGGGGGGGGCTTTACAGTCCCCATGATAATCTAGTCCAGGTTTCACAAATAAAAGCAGTGGGTTTTGATGTTGACCTGGTAAAATGTCTGTATGGAGAGAAAAAAAAACACTGAAATCATATTTCTTTTCACAAATAGAATAAAAAGTTCCACACGTTTCCCTTAACATTCCCTTCAACCCGAATTCATCATTGTGTAGTTGATAGCAGTAGCAGCTAATCCATTAAGGTAACATTAGTCCCTGTTGTCTGTGAAGGTTCTCAGTCTTCCAGGTCATGGTAGTTCTCGGTGATAAAAGGCGACTGGACTGAAACATTCCCCCGTCCGGGCCTAACATCTCAACGGCAGCGGAGAGGAGAGGAAACCCTTCGCCTTCACATGAATGGAAGCTACGTGTTGCATTTCTGCTGTGCCGAATAACATAAGTCAAACACTAGTCTTTCAGCTACATGTATCCGACAATGTTAAAGTGTTAGTTTTCAAAAGGGAGTTTTGAGTTATTTTGCATTCAAACAAAGTAGAACGTAGGGCTAAAGTTAAGATAACGTTAGCTAACACGCTAACACAGTTAAATAATGTATCGCAGTATAAATTGTAAACAACTCACGTTTCCCATCCATAACGTGCTCATGCTGCTGCCGTCGATGTCAATATTACAATGTGAATTTACTGAGAATGTAAATTGTAAATTAAGCTTTACATTCCAGGCTGCACATGCCAACTAGCTTGCGTAGCAGAGCGGTAAAGGAGGAAGAGAGGAAAGTAGTATACCAACATTACGTCCTGACGTCACACAACAGAGATCGTTACGTTGTTGCGACGCAGCTTCCGATTCGGCAGTTTCTTTTTATCTTTTAGTTTTTTTTAATCATAACTTTATTGTGTACCAACCAAAACAGGTTATATATATATATATATATATATATATATATATATATATATATATATATATATATATATATATATATATATATATATATATATATATATATATTGCAGTTAGATACGCAGTACAAAATAAACCATACTGTCTATGTACAAAACGACTGAGCAAATATAGGAAAAAGAACAATTAACAAGCACATAGGAAAAATAATAATTAAATACTTAAATGAAATACCTTAACAGCTTTAACAAAAAAGAGGTGTAGTCAGGAATTAAAATGTGCAAGTTTTTATCAACATTCAAGGTTTGTTTGGATTTTACAGTTTTCCTAAAATTCATTTTTGAAAGTATCATTAAGAATAATGATAAATAATAATAATAATAATAATAATAATAATAATAATAATAATAATAATAATAATAATAATAATAATGTTTTAGAACCAGTAAATCGATTTCTATGAAAACATTGTTTGGCCAATAAAATAAGACTATTATGCATCATTTATTTTTTTGTCCTGCATAATTGTTCCAAATTTAATATCATCCAGTTTCAAGTGTCTTTTTCAGTTAAATTCAATTTTGAAAGAGTTACCAAAAAGTTCTAGAATAAATAAAAAATAAAAATGCTCCAAAGTTTCAATGTCTGACTCACAAAACACACAAATGTTTGTGATCAATGTTCATCAAATCTTTGGTGACAGGGACAAATATCATTTATAATCTGACAGTGAGTCTCTAAGAAGAGTGAGGTATTTAGATCTCTTCAGGATCATCTTTGAACATTTTCTTTAAAGGACAAATACAGTATTACAGCTAACGAGGGTAGCCTTTACCTCTCAGGATTTAGTTTGTGCGTTTTTTTCTCCTTAAACTCGAATTGACCAATATAAAGTGAGGGTAACTGCAGAACTAGTCTATATCGTTGACATTCCACTTCCGGGATTGCTCCGGTGCCGCCAGTAATTCTGCCAGAAGTCTCTCATTTCAGCCCGATGTCCGTCCCCTTCCTCTTTCTTTGTGTTAGCATTCTAAACTCCGGTGGATTTCTGAGGACCATGGTTAACTGCTCCTCAGATCTCTGCAGGGTAAATCCAGACAGCTAGCTAGACTATCTGTCCAATCTGAGTTTTCTGTTGCACTAAAACAACTTTTGAACATACACGTTCCACCAAAACAAGTTCCTTCCCGAGACTATTTTACAGCGGCACCGTGGCTCTGTCCGGCGATTAGCACCGCCCAAAACGATTGTGATTGGTTTAAAGAAATGCCAAGGTGTGGACATGCAAGACTACTGCAGGACTAACATATTATAAGGCAGCAATTCCCTTTACCATATTTACCATGTGGGATTGCCTTTATAACCACAGATTCATGTTTTCCCAAAAATTTCACATTAAATATATCAGTAAAAACATTATATTCTAGAAAATGACCTTCTAAATCCAGCAAATGTTAAATCTCCAAATACTTCTCTCAACCCAGTCACAATAACATGAAGAGTTTCTTTTAAACCAAATCTAACCATTATATTTAGATTGGAGAATTGTTTGGAGGGAAATTATGACCAATATAAGACAAGACATTTAGACAATTTAATACTGTAGAAATAAAAATCACACCTTAATAGAAAGTTCATATCTCCACATTTCTCCGATATTTTTGATGGAAAATTAAACCCGAGAGCGCCTGTGATTTTTTTGAAATTGTTGTATGTAACCATTGTAGAGTTTAATCATTGTGTTCATTGCTTCATAATCACATGTAAACCTCCGTCTCTGTTTTCCATCTTTCATTTTGCCACATCTCCTTTTCTTAGGGAGTGGTATTTATTTTTGGTGGTATTACATTTAACAGGTAGACTGGATATTTATTGCAGATATCTTTAAATCAATTCTTCCGAGTCAAAAAGAACATCTCGAGATATCCACAAGGATTGAATTTAAGAACTCCAAGTTCAGATACAATCTAGTTGTTACTAGTCATCATTTTAATTACATTTAACCAATAATGAAAAACAGATATCCACAAAATTAGTCTGGGTTCGGGAGGTAGACATTTAAGAGTAACCTTAAAACTCTCCTCTTTGATAAAGCTTATAGTTATGGCTGGCCCAGGTTTTCCTCGGACCATGCTGCTATAGTTTTAGACTACTGGGGGACTTCCTCTGACACACTGAGCTCCT
>CM042330.1:30393512-30401012 GCA_023566125.1 Zingel zingel
GATCTTTGTGCAGAATGAATTGCTTTTCCTGTGTGTGTGTGTGTGTGTGTGTGTGTGTGTGTGTGTGTAGCTGTCTTTTTTAGTTTGAATCAATGTATCATTTGTTTTATGTTTTCAGCACAATCAAATAGTCACTAAAATGTTAAAATTATGTGGATTTGTCACATTTTATTTATTCAGTCAAGTATGAAATCATATTTTGTGTAAATGTCCTCCCTAAATGCTGTCTCACACCTCCATGCTATATTTATCATATACAATATAGTATATCCTTGTGATGGGGAAACACTGGATCCTCACTCAAGTGCCACTTTATTAGGTACACCTTGCTAAATCTAACGCAGCGTAAAGCCCTGCACACATGACAGTTATATGTTCAGGTTTTGTCCCGCCCGTGTACTGTATGTATAGCAACAGTATGAGGGAATACACCTAAAGAGTACTAAAGAGCAATAGTGCCGTACTGGTGATGTATGAGCGTTCACTGGAGTTTATTGACAGTTACAGAAACCACTGGATGACATCTGGCTGTTTAGGAGAGCACTGAAGACATAATGCTTCTGGCTTCCTCACATAAGACTTGTTGATTGTTGCTTAAAGCTTTAAAATGATACATTATCACTATGCAATCCTAATGTTCCTGATACATGACACTAAAGGGCAACCTTCAGACAAAAACACCAACATCAGCTGCACTGCACAGGGTCGGAACATCATTTGCAAACGTGTAACGCAAACCGTAAACCTGGAAAACTATATAGCTGTGTGCGCAACACACTTTGACCCAATTTCTTAATGATCCCAAGTACAATTTGCAAACAGATGTTTAAAGCGTTTCATTTTATAAGCGTGAATATTTATTTTATATTGTTTCCTTGAACGAAGAATGAACTGACAGGAAGCTAAGGCCCTGGAACCAAATGTACGTGTTGTCGTACGGTAAAGTTAGTAAGTCACGGTATACCACGCACATCCCATCATACACCAGTTGAGAAGGTTTTTATGTCACAGTAACATGTCATTGGCCCCATTATTATGTTTACAAGCAAAACATGTACAAAAACCACAGTAGAGATATAATGATCACATCTAAAAACACTACACTACACCGTGGAACCTTCGGGCTGCTTTAACCCGCAGCAGCACATGATGGACACAAACACTCGCATCTTTTTCTGTTTTCTTACTATCAGGATATTATGGGTACATTGTCCAAACATAAATCAAATAAGGTACTGACTGCCTGTCAAAACCATCCCTTCCACCCACACATTATACTGTATTACATCAGGAAATGCAAATCAACTTGTTTTAAAATGTACAGAAATGTACAGGCATTACAAGACAGATTTCACCTACACTGCACACATTAGGGCGAATGTTTATTCTTGTGAAAAGTAGTAAACAAAAAAAAAACAACAACATTCGACTCACTACTGTAGCTTACTAGCAACTCCACAACAACTGAGCCCACAGCTCCATTTGCTGATAAAGACCATCAAATACAGCAGAAATTACAGGAAATGCCTGAAGTTACGAAAGATTTTGTTTTAATCACAAACATTATCTTGTGTAAATAAGAGATCAGTATATTTTGTGCATGTTTTATCTTATTCCCACACGTCGTTGTTCTGTTCACACAAGCCATTATTATGCAGGTTAGTTATCTTGTCTTAATAAGGGGTCATCTTGTACGCCAAAGTTATCTTGTAACAGTACGTTCACAAAAGATATCTTCTTGTTCACACAAGATACCCTGCTTGCACAAGTTAACATCTTATTCACACAAGTTATTTTCTTAAGGATTTAAAAAAAAAACAAAAAAAACTTTGGGGCTCCGTAAATAAGTGGAGCTGACACAAAGTTACATAGTTCAGATCATGATTAGACGACATCTTCGTAAAGCTAACAGGATCAGAGCAGTTGGGTCAACATTTTCTGAATTAACAATAGTTTAAAAATGAATCAATCACTCATCTGATACATGAGATAATGTTTGCAGGAAGGATCTTAAACACATGATCAAAACACCACACAGATTACATGTTAAATCATATACAGAATAACAATGCATGGTAACCAATTGCCTAAAACTATAGTACATTTTAAATCAACATCAGTGGAAGGTTTCAAAGCCCATTCATGTCTGAATAGTAGATTAAAGGTTCAAACGAGTGTGTGCACTGCAGTGTGGGGCAGGTATGTAGACAGTAGCAACACAGACCCCAAACCTCAGTGAGGAAACAGGAAAAGTGAACTAGACTGAAACACAATGAACAAGTGCACGGTAAACTATGGAAGCAGTATGCCCACCATACCGACTCTAAGGCGGCTTACAACAACCTGTGTCCAGCTCAGCCACACTTGTCGACATGTTTCATGGATGTAGGTAGGGAGCTATCTAGAGATGTAGGAAGACAACACCCTCATTCTTAATCCTGCATGCAAAGCTCTGAATTGGTCAATTTGTTTCTCTCACAGGGGTTTAACAAAAAAAAACACCAGAACCAGAAGATGTGGGCATGCACGCACCTTTGTGCAAAAGCATCATACTCTCCCAAGTTAGCTTAATAGGAAGACACATTGTTCACTCCAGTTACATACTGATTAGCCAAATATTTATATTTCATATGTGTAAGGCTTGTTACATTCAAACCTCAACATGTACATACCACAAACAGTGCTCTATGCATACATGGCATGTTGAAGAGCCACATCTTTGATTGACGGGTTAATAGACATTAATGAATAATCTGTTTGGGATGAATATAATTACGTTAAATATCTTTAAATCTTCACTAATCAATATTTGTATGCACTGACAAAGCTCTAATAGCCCTCTGTTCACTACCTGCCCAACACCAAATCAACAAGTAAAGGAGTGTTTGCCAACGTGTTCACCGTATCACCATTACTGTGTTTTCAGCTTGTTGTGCTGCCCACAAGTGGTGGTGGTGGTGGTGGGGTTAATTATAAAGTGTGCCACGAAGCTAAATAGAAAAAAGCAGCCCACTGTAGAACTGACTACCTAACACCAACAAACCAACCTAAAGACACAGTATGAGGAATGTAGGGAATTAAATGTAAACCATGTGAAGGAGTGTGTGCAGTACAACTGAAGAAGGTAAAAGATGTTGCAGACAAATGGTTTTGGGTGAGAAAGTCTGCAGGGCAGATCAGTCGGAGTCCAGAGCGGGGGAAGAAGACGCTGAAGATCACCAGGTATATGAACCTGCCAGGCCCAGGTACTCCACACACACACACACACACACACACACACACACACACACACACGCACACACACACGCACACGCACACACTCAGTCCAGCTTCTCCTTGTGAACCAGTTTGGGTGCGTCCACAAAGTCTTGGCCGTTAAACAGGATGATGGTGGCTGTGATGGCACTAGCAGCCCCCCAGAACGTCACGTAAGCCAGGGTCTCCGTCCAGGTGTCACCTACAAGACAAATCACAGTCATTTATTCAAAAACCACGAGAACCAGTAACCTGCCGCTCTTCATCTAAAAGTGCGTCTACAAGGGAGCTGTTTAAGTTCTCCATCTCACATACGTATGACAGAACAGATTCAACAGCCGTCTACTACACAGGTGGCGTAACAGCTCGCATTTCACTCATTCTATACACGTGTTGCTGCAAGCTGAAGCATCTTTTCAGGCTTCAAGTCTATTTGCTTTTGGCATCTATAGTGACTAGAGCCCGACTGATAAAAGGATTTTTAAGGCCAATATCGATACAAATATTTGGTGATTTAAAAATCCGATATATATATATATATATATATATATATATATATATATATATATATATTTTTTAAATCCAGAAATGACAAAACACAAACAGATTTCCCTAACATTAGTTATTTGTAGATATTTGAGTCCTCACTAAATATGATAATGCAGTTTAAAAATAAACTTGTTTTATTGTCATAACAGAACAGAGGAACAACAAAATATATTAAAGTTCTGATAAATAAAATGTATAAAAATACAAACTTAAGATATGAAACTTAAAGTAATTTGAACAAAAACACAATAACAAAAAAAATAAATAAAAATAAAAGAATGTTGCCAACAGGGACGTTGTAGATCACCCTCTGATGGACAAACTATGCAACGCCAACACTCATAACATGGTTGAAGGGTGTTTCATCTGTTTTTATTTTCTTTTTTAAATATTCATTTATTGGCCATTATAAATACTGATACCGATAGTTTGGAACGTGCCTAATATCGGCCCACCGATATATCGGTTGGGCTCTAATAGTGACTGTGTGTTGGGCTCTGAGCACTGCCTGCACAGCAGTAGTATGCTGCTGCTGTGTGGACCCAGGATGATGGAGGACTGAAGCTGCTGCGCTGCTAAGATGCTGCTGTCACTACGGAGCCTGTTAGACTCAGTGTAACTCATCGGCCGTTTCTGCTTGCACTGTTCCTCCCTACTCAACTACTGACTCAATTGTGCAGAATAAGTCACATATTTTGTTGCTTTCTTGCAAAATGTTTTTATAGAACAAACTCAAAGTTACACTGGATACAGACAACAATAATACATAGTAATGGTGATGAAAAACAAATACTAATGATGAATACATCATAAATATGTTTCTGATAAACCTGTCAACCTATAGACCATTCCCCTGAACCTTGCCTCCGGCACTCACCCTCCCATCAATTTCACTTGACAAAAGAATGAGCATGAACCTTTTTCAAAACATAATGACGCATTACTGATAAAAACCGTAAGAGAGGACAAAAAAAAAGAGATATGAAACCTCGAAAAAAAAAAAGTCCTTGTCAATCTCAAGTCTGGGAGCTGTATAAGATTATGATAGTAGTGGGTCATAGGAGAACTGCAAACTAGATGGAGTCTCTCAGGTCCAGGTTGCTAGGCCAGAGGGATGCCTCAGGGGGCACAGATGATTTCCAATTTAATACAATTATTCTTCCCAAGTCACAGGGCTCGAAATAACGTGCACATAAAATTTGTGCTGTGCATACAAGTCTCCGCTCTACATGCACCGGTACATGTAACTTGGTACAGCGACCTGGCTGAGCGGATAACTGACGTAGAGAGAAAACATCCAGACTCCCTGCTCATTGTTCTTGGGGACTTTAAAAGAGCAACCGTCAGCAAAGAACTCCCAAAATACAGACAGCACGTTAAGTGTCCCACCAGGGAGGGACAATACCACACTGGGCCAGTGCTACCCCACATTATGCCGCCTATCGCTCTGTCCCGTGCAGCTTTAGAACTCTCTGATCACTGTCCGGTTCATCCTCTCCCGACCTACAGGCAGAAACTAAAATCTGCTGAGCCTGTGGTCCAGACTGTGCCTCCATCTCCCACAAGTCGTTGCCACTGAGCTTCAATTTTTCCACACTCTTCCAACCCATAAACTGGCCCTGTTTAGTTTGCGAAACTGCCTTGGCACACCTTATGTCAACAGACTTCAAATCACAGCGTGTTCATCATTCTAGGGAGGACGTCTTGCTCCAGAAGGGTCATTTTTCACCAAGCCCCTAGTCGCCTCTGTACTGTTGGACTTGGCCCACTGTATCATCATGGTGGAGAGCAGATATTGCTTGCCGTTTGTCACATTCTTGACAGTCTACCTTCTCCCTTTAATTTCAAGTAATACCATCTTCCAAGACTTTTGATTGGCTTCTCTGACCCCCTTGGAGTTGGTTCTTTGTTGATGAAGAACCTTTGGTCCATCAGTTTGCCTTTGACTATCGAGATGCTTCTTGATTTGGATGGCTGGATTTTCATTCCTGTGATTTTTTTGATTTTTTTTTTTTTAAAGCTTCCTTAGTAGGCGCCTGGTGCTGTTGCTGTCATGGTCGTCATGTTGTCCATGGCCGTGACGGGTGGTAGACAGATTTTCAGTCGCTCACCACCTGCTACACATTTGAGGTTTCCCTGGAGTATGTTGATTCCCTGCTTCTTGCTTTCACAAGCGTTCCTCCCCTGCTTCTTGAGCTGCCTTCTCTCCCTGAACAGGCACTCAAACTCCTGTTGCCTTTTAAACCTGCTTTCTAACATTGGTGCCTTTTCCTTTCTGTCCCTAATTCCAACGTTCTTCTCCGTAGCCCCAGATGATGTTTCCATCTTATCAAGCTTCCTATTGCTGCTCATGCCTTCTAGGACACTCGTCAGGTCTGCATTTATAGTTTCCCACTCAGTCTTCTCTGAGGCTCCCCCAGGGTTGAACACTAATAAAGCTCATATAACATTTTGACAAACATCGCATTTCTGAAGCTTCTTCACATTAAAAGCCTCACAGTGGTTTACTGGTTGAAAGCTTTTAATGTGAAGCAGCAGCAGACAACGTTTGGTTTGCATCAGCAGTAACTTAACACGGCTCTGTACAGCTGAAAATGATCATTACACATAAAGAAAAGAAAAAAAAAAAAAAAAAAAAAAAAAAGTACTGAAGAGCTGAACACCGAAAGACTTAGAAACAAAACTGGACTCTCACATATCCTCATTTGGGATAAAGACATTCTTTTTTTTAGACAAAATGCTTATTGGATTGTGAAACAGCATCGGAAATACCCTCCCCCCACAACTTTCAGTCCTCTACATTTGGGAATACTTTTGTTTTAAAACTATAACTTAGTTATATAGAACTTACCAGCCATAAGAAGACACACGATGCACATGGAAAATGCCACCAGCATAATAATGGGCAGCTGCAAAAAGAGTAGGATTTAAAGCATTAGACTAACCGTCCCATTACCTGCTGCTGATAGAGAGAAAACACTGATATACTGACCGTGAGGAACTTCCAGTCCTTCTGCACACGAAGAGGAGTGGGTCCATCAGACTCATCGACAGCAAAGTTACCCAGAAACAGGTCAATAGAGTCCTGAAAACAACAAAACCCCATTGACACCTTCGCTACACAGTATTCCATATCATATTTATTTTCTTATTGGGGCTCATTTCACAACCAGCTTCATTGAAATGTTAAACATGAAAAGGTTAGAGAGGTAAAGCTTGCTATGTGTGGGTTGGAGCTTGTAGCGTGGCATGAGCAGGAAATAGAAATGTACAGAAGTATTATGTGGATGCTCATGCTATGCCCTTTCTTTATTTCTGTGAGACTACTATGCAACTTGAACATTTTAACCACAATCTTGTTAAAAGGATTCTGCTATAGATTAGGTGTTTATATTAAGGCTGTCAAAATAACGCGATTAATTAATCTGAGAAAAAAATAACGCGTTAAAAAAAATAACGCAGATTAATCCATTCCATATTGACGTTTGACCCGGAGCCGTTCTAGCCACCATTGGACTGTAAAATGAAGGAGGGAGACGAGAATGTGCTGCCTGGATCATTGATTGGAACATTTACTTGTAAAAATCTTCTTCCTGCCAACCCTGGCTACCGAAATCTGGTGCCACTGATATGTCTGCTCTTCTCTCTGATGCTCTGAAGATGAAACAGGCAACACAAACACCGCTGCACGTGTTT